>SKCR01027895.1:0-33935 GCA_019454045.1 Zanthoxylum bungeanum | reverse complement strand
CACAAAATCTAGCCAACTTTTTTTTTTCCTATGATAGTTGGCAACAATCTATGGAACTTAATTGAAAATAACAAAACTAGCAAAATAAAATTAAATAAAAAATCATTGATCATGATGATAACGAATCAGTGTGATCAAATTCGTTGATCCAATTAATAAATGAATAAATTTTCCAAACTTATATCCTCTTTAAAGCGAATCGAAATAACATATACGAATCCTGACTCATATAAAATAATATTATACATATATTATAATATCAATTGATTAATATTTATAATAATATTAAAAAATAAAATAAGGAAAATCATATCTCACTTTTAACTCTAAAGTATGAAGTAATTATTTGGTGCAATTCTTTGGTGCAGCGGAAGTATGAGTGACGTGGTACCACCAACGAAATGGAAATGGTATGTATAATTTAATACCTATTTTTTTAATTTTTTTAGTACCCGTGGCATGAATGATTAACTTATTGTATAGATGACGTGATATGTCTGTTGCATTGTAAATTTCTCCCTAAAATATGACTAGGATTTTCCAATTCCCTTTGAGTGTGAATTTCCAATTGTGATAAGTTATTAAAGGTATTTGATATGCAAACAAATTGTAAATGTGAAGATAAGAGAAAGCAAAGTTGATCTAGAATTTGGTTGGTTAAGAGTAAAGCATAAAATAAAAGGAATATAAAATATGCAATGAAGATAAAATATAGTGAGAGAATCCATGTGCATATACTGTGAAAACAAAGACTCTTTGAACAGCGAAAGGCTGAAAAATTTCTGAATATCAAACATGTTTATTGGAAAATGTTTCAATCAATTTTAATTAAAAAAATGAAAAATTATTATTGACAGCTAATTGAGATGATCAAATTCTTGAATTTAAAACTCTGAGAAGGCATGTGAGTAAGCCAAATATATAATCATGTACAAATATTTAAGAGATTTAGATTTACTCCCTCCGTCCCTTTTTAATAGGTCACATTTTTTTTTTTGAACGTCTCAAATTATAGTCATATTTCCTTATTTGGAGAGAGTTAAGGGAAGAAATTTACTTATATACCCTTATTGTTATTATTGAGAGTATAAATAATCAAATTAAAGTGGGATTGTGTGTTGTATTAATGAGAGGTATATTAGGAAAAGACTATGTTTTAATGATGTTCCCTTATTTTGTTGGAAAATGACCAGCGACCTATCAAAAAATGACGGAGGGAGTAATATTGATTGGGTTTTGTATTTAGTTTTTTTTTCCCCGATTATGATTGAACATGAGATCCAAATTCATATTTAAGATATTTTTATTAGATTCAGACGATAGGTTCCAACGTCATACTCTGATGAAGGACCTGACTTCAAACTCGATGAGTTTTAGATCATGATGATAAGTTTTATTATTGGATTTTGATGACAGGCTCTGTCACTTGATTATGGTCTGGCAAGAAGTCCTCAACCCCTCATCGTTGGTCACGTGTCATTTCATCAAATGTTTGATTTTATCCAAAACAATACCATATATAAAAGTGTTAACTTGAATGGAAGCCTTTGATTTAGAGTTTTGTGGACTTATAAGTCAATTTATACTTTCACTGTAATATTATAAGTTAACTTATACTCTCGATCAATACTCTATATACCAAAATCGTGGGGAAATGTTATACAATAAAATTGAAAAAAAAAATTGAAAAATTTATGTTGTACCAAATGAAAATTTTCATCACTTCAAATAATCACAACGCAAATTTAATCTTTAGAAATATTTTAAGAACCTCATAAGTGGAATTGTATGCACAATTTGTAATTTTATTATTTTTTTTGTTGAAACATAAATTTAATTTCATTGAAAATATGTAGTATATAAAACACACAATTAAAAAAATACATATACATAACTAAATGAGTAGAAAAAACCATCATAACAACTTGTAAAATTATTCATATTAAATTTCTCCTTGAAAAGTCTCTCAAATTCATTACAATGAAATTGTCGCGTTTTTCAGAAAATAATAAATCAATCTTTTCTTACAAAAAAAACAACTATCTAAATTTAAAAAATACCATGATTATAAAATTCTTAGAAGAATCAACTGAATGTGATACAAAATGAAAATGATATTTTGTCTCGACACTCCAAAATATCGTTTTAAAATTTGTTTTTGTTTAATAATAAAATTCATTTTTATCTTATAAAGACTTTTTTTTTTTAATTTCCTTAATATTTTTATATGAATATCAAATCCGAAGAAAAAAGAAAATCATACTTGGTTGAACAAAACACTCATCTACAGCCACAGGAGTGCCCCTAGATGCAAAAACGTGCGATGATCAGAAGCTGCTAGGAACTGCTCGATGGGCGGCGGCGGCGGCAGCAGCTGGTCACCAGAAATTTCATTCAAATTAACAGTCCATGTTATTTTTTTCCCTTTTCGGCGGCCGCCCGCAAATTAAACCAAATCCATTATTAATGCTCATTTGTTCAAACACTAATCAATTACTAATTACTCTTTAATCTTTCGGACGAAAACCTTTCTTAAAAAAAAAAAAAAAACGTTAGAAATTCCGCTGTCAACTAATGATAAATTTTTTGCTAAATTCTTCTAACACAGAGTTTCACACTATTATCTAATCAAATATATGAGTTTATTTACCTTTTCGGCAGCTGCCCGCAAATTAATCCAAATCCATTATTAATGTTCATTTGTTCAAATACTAATCAATTACTAATTACTCTTTAATCCCTCAGACGAAAACCTTTTCTTTAAAAAAAAAACGTTAGAAATTTCGCTGTCAAACTGATGATAAAATTTTTGCTAAATTCTTCTAACACAGAGTTTCACACTATTATCTAATCTAATATATGAATTTATTTACCCTTTTTTTTCTTTATTATTGTAAATATTGTTTATTAAATGTGTTTAAAGTATGATTTAGGAAGAAAAATTGATAATAAATGACTTGTTTTGACAATATGCAGACAGGTTTTTTCTGGTTCAGGTTGGGATGTAGTCTCCATCATGTAGGGTAGAGGGGGCATAATAAGTCATATGGTTCAGCTTTATTTATGTGGCTATCTCTTGTTGAGGATGGACCTACATGTCCCACATTTTGAATATTCCAAATAACACTTAATTGGAGTTTATTACTCATTATATCAATTATTAATTAACTCTAATCTCTTCAGTTTTATTCACACACTTTGAAACTAAGAAATTAATTAATTTCAAATTTATCACTTTACTTGGAATTTCGACTTCTTTGTTTCACATAAAATAGGTTCATATGTGTGTATCTATACACGTCTCCAACTGACGTGATTTGCTGATATAAAATTCAGGATTTAGTGTTCATATTCTCGGTTTCGAATTCATGAGGTATATTTTTTGTAAGAGCATGAAATAATCGGAGATTTTACCAGTTTCGCTTATGCTCGAACGGATATATATATAAAAGACACATAGCAACCACAATCAAGAGAGACTCATTGAGAAGGCTATGTATGGAAGAAAAAAGAAGAGAAAACGAAGCAAAACTCTCCTCTCTCTCACTCTCTCTATATATATATATATATATTAACACCAATTATAATATTATTTTTTTCCTTGCTTTTATTTTATAGCAATGTTTCTGTATTAATGTATCACATTTTATTTAGCATTAAATGTAGCAGCACATATTCTATCTTTGCTATTACCAATTAAGAAAATATAGAGCATCAAAATCTTGAATTTATGACTCGTAAGAGTGGAATATTTTTTTTTCAATGAAGAGATAACAACAAATTGAATTAAGCAAATGAGGTAGTCATGCACGTTTGCTGATATAATTAAATTAATTAATTAAATTAAATTAATTGACCTTTATTAGTAAGAAGATAAGCAATATAGCTGTTCTTTTTGGCCTTTTAAAAATTAATAATAAATAATAGGAATATTAGTTGGCCATCCTTATTATATTATTAAATGTATAAGAAGATCAGATGCAATGTTAAGAAGATAAACTTCAGATCTAGCTCGAAGACAAAATACAAAAGAAGAATAAAATAATAATTATTTGTAATTTTAGTGTTTAATTATAAGTCTTAAGAGAATGATTCAAATATTAAGTCCA
Organism: Zanthoxylum bungeanum; assembly: GCA_019454045.1. Lineage (NCBI taxonomy): Eukaryota > Viridiplantae > Streptophyta > Magnoliopsida > Sapindales > Rutaceae > Zanthoxylum > Zanthoxylum bungeanum. Next base: position 29,826 of record SKCR01027895.1, on the reverse strand, counting down.
AAATGTGCCAACTTTTAAACTTTCTACACTCTCGCGTCTATATAATAACAGCCAGCATGCATACGTATTAATACTGTCTTAATTAATTTAATTATTTATTTGTTTTTTTTGAAATTCCGCCGATAAATCATCCGAACAGGGCTTAAGTTTTAAACTTTAAAGGATAATTGGTTATTTTTTTAAAAAATAAAAAATAAATAAAACAACCATTCCTTTATCTGAAATAGGTATTTTTTATATATTACATTTTCAAGTTATTATATTTATATATTTTGGTGGGACAATGAAATCTCCAATGATTTTTAAGAGATTGCATAAATAATTGCACTCAATTTTTTTTTAAGCAACAGAAAATTAAAGTTTAATTATTTTATCGTTCATCTAGTAATACTTCAATTAATAAAAAGATAAAATAAAACAACACCAATATATATTCACATAGGGTCAAGTTTATATAAAATTAATGTGAATTTTATGTGTTAAACTGTAAGAGAATATAATGATATAACGGATTAGCAGAAGCAGAATAAAAAGTAAGAAATTAGCAAATTTAATGTTATGCAAATGAGATTATATGAGGTTTTAACATAAATGACACTTCTTATTGCCAGAGATGTTTTCTGAGGAAGGTAGATTATGCTAAAAAACCAGGGTTGGAATTTGGGATGGTGGATTTATTTATTTATTTGCAAAGGTGGGGGTTTTGCTAATGTTATTTGGGAAAATGTGGTGATTTGTTCTTGATTTCGTGGTATAAGGTTTAAGATATGGTTTTCAGATCTTAAGTTCCAATTCAGATGGTGTAATTTTTGTAAGAGTTTGGGATAATCGGGAGTTTTACATGTCTCGCTTAAGTCTGGATTGAGTGATTAAGAAAAAAATGATTAGTCATCCAATCATGACTGATCATAATTACTAAAGAGAACCGTTAAATAAATGACTCACACGGGCCACACTATCTCTGCTCGCCAACACGCGCTATCAGGAAGGATGCACGCGCCCTCACGAGCTCTCACACGCCGGCCAGGCTCCGCCAAGTCACACACTCAGACGACATGTCATCCACTAGTTCTGTGACTGTACGACATGTCGATTATTTAATAGAAAGGCAACCTACTAGTCAGTTTATCATTTATCTCATACAACTATCAGATGATATATCATCCAAATTCTTAAGGAATAAATGACATGTCGTTTTTATATTTTGGGAGTGTTTTTCTAGATAACCAATTTCGACTAACTAACTTTTAGGGTCTGTTTGGTTCAACGGAGGGGAGGGGAGGGGAGCGGAGGGGAGGGTAGTGATTTAATTAAATATATGTTTGGTTTAGGGGAGGGGAGGGGAGAGTTTTTAATTAAATATATGATTGGTTAAAGAAGAGAGGAGAGAGATTTTAAAACTAATTTACTATTTTATCCTTATAGCATTTTATAAATAAAATTAAAATAATATAGGCTTATATTATCTTTGAATTAAACAAATAATAAAATTAAAATTAAAAGCTCTACATAATACGTGTTATTAAAAATAAAATTAAAATAAATATAAAATAAGATAATATAAAGAATTGAATGGTGAAGCAAATATAAGAGAGATTTGTAATTAAGATAATTTTGGATTTTAATGTATAAGTAGAGATAATTTAGTCAATGCATTTAATATTTAATTGCTCACTTTCTCTCCCCTCCAAAACCCCCCACTTTTGGAGGGGAGCAAAAATTGGCTTATGAGGGATTTTGCTCCCCTCCCCTCCCCTCCCCTCCAAAAAATTGAACCAAATAATCATAATTTAAAAAAATCACTCCCCTCCCCTCCCCTCCCCTCCAAAACCCCACAACCAAACAGACCCTTAAGGTCCATATAAACGGGGTGATTTGAGAAGATGGGGTTGATTTGTGATTTGGGAAGGTAGTTTAATTTTTTGTTTTGGTAGGTGGATGAGGAATTTGGTAAGGTGAGGTGTTTTTGGGAAGGTGTAGAGTGAGGAATTTGGTAACGTGAAGTTTTTGTGGGAAGGTGTAGAGTCGGGAAATTTGGGTATGCGAGCTTTTTTTTTTTTTTTTTTTTTTGGAATTTGGGAATGTGGGGCTTCTTAAATATTTTATATTATTTTTAATTTTTTTTTTTTAATCCAATTAGTATTAAATAATTTGAATACCTAAAAAATTATCCAACGATAAAAATACCTTGTTGAATCAGTCAACTAAAATTTATATAATGGTAAAATTTATATTTTCAAAAATTATAAGGACTTGATTTTATATTTTTGAAAATTATATATACTAAAGTATCGTTAAGGTAATCTATAAAATGATTGGATGTCATTTTCCATTTATGTATTTAAAATTCAATCCTTCTGAATAAGCACCATCAATTATCGTAACAATAGCAAATACCTATAATTTGTGAGATTTAATGTAGTACTAGGGGTGTTCGCGGTGCGGTTCGGGGCGGTTTTTTCGTTTTTTACTTCAAACCGAGCGGGTTGGCGGTTTGGGAAATTAGAAAATGAAACCGCAAATTTGATAAGGAAAACCGCGGCGGTTTGGGTTGGCGGTTCGGCGGTTCGGGTCGGCGGTTTGGGCGGTTCGGGTCGGCGGTTTGGATTATAATTTTTTTAAGAATATTTTGTGTGTTTTCACATTATAATTGAAGAAAAAATTACATAATTTTCATTTATTCATTACATATTGTTATATGATCATTAGATATCTTAATTTTCATAGTTAAAGAAGAATAAAAATCTAAAATAATATTTAATTTGAACGCGGGTCGGCGGTTTAGGCGGTTCGGGTCGCGGTTCCAGTCAAAAGTTGCGGTTTGGGCGGTTCGCGGTTTGACATGGGTCAAAACCGCACACCGACCCGAAATTTGCGGTTCGATTCGGTGCGGTTCAAAATCATTTTTAATATTTTTTCAAACCGCGCGGTTCGGTTCGGTGCGGTGCGGTTCGCGGTTTGACCCGAAATTGTGTTCACCCCTATGTAGTACAATTATTGTTGATAGAGGCTAGTCAGAGATATTTAGATAAAATGGACCGACCTTCTTATTAGAATTTGTGCTATATTTATCATAAGAAAAGTACTTGTAAAATTCTGCTTACCATGTGTAATCACATGAAATAGATGGACCACAAATTTTTTTTTATATTGAGACCAACCTTTTGGGAATTTTTTTTTTCCAAAACTGCCTGTTTAAGTTAATTATTTAGTTAATTATTATATTTTTAATCTACTTAATTAATTTCTAGTTTAATTTCACATGTTGTATAGCAGTTAGATAAAAACAGTGATGGAAGTACAGCAATGACATTTTGAGTAATTTTTCAAAAATATAAAAATTAATTAGATAATTAACTCAATCGAAGGCACTCAAATGATATTTATTTCAAAAAAAAAATCCTAATTAATATTATAGTGTTGGCAATGGGACGAGATGAGATTTGTCAATCCCGATTCTGTCCCGTTTACGAATTTTGGATGAAAAATTATATTGCACTCATCTCGTTATATTTTTTGAGATAAAAAATTATCCTAGTCCAATCATGTATCCCCGTTAAATCTTATCACATTCTGTTGTCTTGTTCCGTCCCACTTAAGTTATTGAGACAAATTTTTTATTCTGCCCCGTCCCTCTTTTAAAACGAAACATAAAAAGATGTCCCAAAACCTAGGGGTGGGCGCGGTTCGGTTTTTGCTAAAAACCAAACCAAACCATATTTTACGGTTCAGATTTTTTATTTCTCAAACCAAACCATTAAATAACGGTTTGGTTCGAATTGAAAATTTTTTAAACCAGCGGTTTACGGATTGGTTCGGTTCGGTTTACGGATTATTATATTTAAAACAAATTTTCATCCACTTAAGTGGAAAAAAAAAAACTAGTCTATCCAACAAATAGTATGAAGTGCTAGGGTGTAAGTTATGACTCTAGGAAACACATGCACTCCATAAAGAATTGAAAAATGAGGCACAATTAATTCTTGAATTTTTAAAAATTACCTTGAAAATAATGCTACCATCATTCTAATTAAGAGACAAATCCAACATCTTACTTTCAAGAATAATGATAATATCATAAAACAAAAAAATAAGAATAAAAGTATTAATAAATAATTGAAGAATAAAAGTATTAACAAATAAATATATTAAAAAAATTAAGAATAAAAGTATTAACATACTAATAAAAAGAAAACATAAAATAAAATTAAAAGAAAAATACAAATTTTTTTATAAAAATATAAATTTTTTTAATTATAACGGTTCGGTTCGGTTTTACAGGTGCGGTTCGGATTAGCTCCTGAACCGAACCGTAAACCATTTGGGGTAGGCCAATCCGAACCACAAACCGAACCGTTAGAAAAAAAAAACCGTAAATTCGGTCCGGTTTGGTTCGGTTTGCGGTTTGCTTCGGTTCGGTCGGTTTTTTTACCCACCCTTACCAAAACCTATCCCAAACGAGATGAAATATCGTTGAAATGGGACGGGAAAAATTGACACCACTACGTACTATAATTGAATGATGGAATCGTTAAGAAACATCATCACTTAGGATGATATCTCTTAAAATATCATTGGGTAATGTAGAATTATCAATTATAAAATATCATTGGGTAATGTAGAATTATCAATTATAAAATTCCTTGTATTTCCTGTGCTAAGTCGATCAATAATATAAAAAGCCCATCAGCAAAAGAAAAGTTAGCTAGTTCCATCAAATTGTCACTAGCCTAATAAAATAAATTCAACAAATTAATGGAGTCGAGACCAATCACCAATCTGTTTTAACTTGATTCAAGTGTTTAAAGAACAAGCCCAAGATTAATAAGAGCAATGTTTAGATTAATTTTAATTTTTTTTTAATGTTTTATTCATTTAATTTTCGTGTGGGCATAGACATTAAAGCTCATATTTTATTTAGTAGTTATTTATGTTTATTTAGTGGTTAAATTAGTTGGTACGGTGGTTAGTTTCATATTAACATTAGATAAAGATTTGTTTTCTTTTTATTAGTTGGACAAAGTATTGTACGTATTATCACTGAACCTGCATCTCATATCTCAGATATTTGACTTGATCTTTGAGAGGTTTTGTTTTCTAACAAAACAGATTTAAGATTTTTGGGGTTCGTACAAACAGAATTTCCGCAATGGTGTTTTTATCACTGAACCTGCATCTTATATCTCAGCGCTTGAAGTCTATACAAATGTCATAAAGACAATATGGCCGTATAACTGGTTATATTCTGGCATATTTGGTATATAGGATGGAAATATGGGCGTAAATTTGATAGTCGATTTCGAATGAACAGTGATATGATACCATTAGAAAATAATTATGCGTCTATATTATTGCTCTAATCAAACCTAAAACGGATAAAATTACCACTTCAAATTTAACATGTTACAGTTTGAGGGGAATTAATATGCCTATTGCACCACCAATTATTTTTATTTTAAAAAATAAAAACAAACAAAAATAATAAGTTGAAAAGAACAAGAAATAATGAGAGCCTCACATTGGAGATACAAGGAATCTCAAATATAAAAATGAATCAAACAGTAGATTTCAAACTTCTCATTCTTTGGCTTTTGCAATTGACATTTACAATACAAAATATTAAATCTTTGAAGCTAATATGATAATTTATTTAATTTTACCATATTTTCTATTCATTTTGTAGGCTCATTGTCACATTAACATAACCATGTGCTTATATTTTCTTTCCCTTCTTTTAGGACAATAATATTAATTGTCAATAATAGTGTACAATTATTTTCAATTTTCGTTAATTATTTATAATGATTTGATTGTATTTTTTCCAACTGATTTGAGCTTTAAATGTACCATTTTTGTTGTTAGTAGTACATAATTTATTCGAATTGGATAACATTTTTTTTTAGTCTATCGATATCAATTAAATAAATCTAAACATTATTTGATGTACAAAATTATTTTGACATATAATTGGAAAAAATTAAATGCCAATGCACTTGAGAGTATGAAAGATCCAACATATAAATTGCCTATGCTACACGTTCTTGCGTTAATAATTAGACCAAGTACATAAATGCTTTAATTAATGGAATATTATCTTGGTAGGTCATTGGCTTGAATAATTCATTACCCATACAAATAAAAATTATAGTTGATTTTTTAATCATCTTGTTCTAATCTAAATCACAATTCATACCCATTAATCAGAAAACTTCCAATATATATATATACATATAGTATGATTCATAAATTTCGACCAATTTTTTCAGATCGATTTTTAAATAGTAATCGAACCGAATATAAAATCGATTCTCGATTCGACTGATCTAGATTACAATTAATACCCATTTAAGAAAACTTCTAAATAAATAAATTATATATATATATATATATATATATATATATATATATATATATATATATATATATATATATATATATATATATATATATCCAATCTGATTCATCAATTTTGACCGATTTTTTCAAATCGATTTTTAAATATTAATCAAGTCAGACATAAAATTGGTTCCCGATTTGACTGATCAAACCGACAGATTCGGTCTAATTTTAAAAATTATGATCCAATCCATCAAAAAACAACAAATGTTCCTTCAATGAAAGAGTCCTCATCTAGTTAGCTTCTAAATCTAATGGAACATTTGTAACACATAACGTATAAAAAGATACAAAGTTAAATCAATATCAATATGGGTAAGCTTCACCTAACAGTCAAGATTAGAAAAAGAGAACTATCATGCATGCTTGAATTCGGTTACATATTTATGTATCGTTTGATATATATTTTGGTGAACTTATAAGTTAATTTATACTCTTAGCGTAATATTTATAAACTATCTAATATTCTCGATCAATACTCTCTATCAAACGGTATTTTAATATTTGAAAATTGAAATATCGGGTTCTTTTCTTTCAATTTAAAATTTTTAGGTTAAAAATTGATTTGGTCTCTGAAGTAAGTCATCAAATTAAAGTTAGCTGATAACAAGTTCCTGTGGGGGACCAAATAGAAGAGAGAATAATATGTTATCAATTATGAAGTGACAAAATGATAATTTAATTGAAAGTTTGGCAAATTTTGAAAGCTGCTTAATTGAAAGAAAATTTCAAGCTGCCAAGTGGGATTCTTGAGAAATAATGGTTACTTATTTTATTTTTATACCTTATCTTTAAGTGACAAGTGAAGCTATATATCCATCGGCCATTCATTTTATAATTAAAAATATACGTTAATTCAATCATGCATGTAATTGCTTTGGTGATAAAACCTTCTACTTACCAACTTAATAAAGTTAAAAAATATATAAGACAAATAATAAGAATAAATAAATGAATAATTGACTAGAGTACTGATTAATTGGATCTCCATATATATAGTCACTAAACATAATTAATTAACCTTATCACTTCTTAATTCATGCCAACTTTACTTCGTGGAAATACTATATTTTTGTTGATAAAATATATGTGAAGGATCAAAATAAAGAAAATGAATATGTTATTATTTATTTAATCACTTAGGTTATAAATATTTTTGGAATAAAACTAATTAGCCATGGATTATTTAAACACAAAATAATCCATGGCTAATAAGATTTTAAGTGTCAAAGACATATTTAGGACCAAAAATAATAATTAAAAAAATAAATTAATCATGGAACAAGTAAGAAAATCTAATATAGATATTTCACCATTAGAAAAAAATTAGGACGTCCTAACTCAAGTAATAATAGATGAAGAAGACACTAATATATTATTAGAAAAAGCATTTGACACTAATTACATTAAATTAATTAGTTAATTAACTGGGTAAAGAACATCTAATTAAGAAACAAAAATTCACAAATATATACATGGGATATGTTGACGGCGGATTTTGGTCTCAGGGTAATATGGGAATATTACCTCCGAGGTAATCCTCCTTCAACGGTGAATTTGTTTGGTTATGGGGGAAACCAAAAACAAACTTAGCAGAAGACAGAAAATACGCCGTCAACAGTTGGCGCCGTCTGTGGGGAACTAACAAAAAGCAGTTCACGTGATAAGACAATGGCAGAAGGCGGAAATCACCAGTCACCAGGGAGTTCAACTACGAATTGGACGGAGAAGATAGAAGAAAGCATGAGGAGAGACAGTGAGGAAAATCAAGCCTTTCTAAAAATCCATGATGGACCGACTGAAGAGAATGGAAGGGATAAACAACGAGGAACTTGAAGCAGAAACCAGTCGGAGGAAAAGCGAAATAGCGGGAGGAAAAAGGGCAACGAAATCCAAAAAATCCGAGACCGATGTTTCTTTCCGGCTCGGGTCTGCTCTTGTACCGCCGAGGCCAATGTTTATTTCCGGCTCGGGTCTGCTCTTGTACCGCCGATGCCGATGTTTATTTCCGGCTCGGGTCTGCTCTTGTACAGCCGAGACCGATGTTTTCTTACGGCTCGGGGCTGGATTACGTTCCGCCGAAGCCACAAGATTACACAGCTCGGGGTCGGGTTTTAGTCCCACCGAGTCATGCCCTTCTGGTCTGGGGATGGGACATTCCCCCAAAGCCATCTCTCTCAGCTCGGGGTCGGGTTTTAGTCCCACCGAGTCATGCTCTTCTGGTCTGGGGATGGGACATTCCCCCGGAGCCATCTCTCTCAGCTCGGGGTCGGGTTTTAGTCCCACCGAGTCATGCTCTTCTGGTCTGGGGATGAGACATTCCCCCAGAGCCATCTCTCTCAGCTCGGGGTCGGGTTTTAGTCCCACCGAGTCACGCTCTTCTGGTCTGGGGATGGGACATTCCCCCAGAGCCATCTCTTTCAGCTCGGGGTCGGGTTTTAGTCCCACCGAGTCATGCTCTTCTGGTCTGGGGATGGGACATTCCCCCGGAGCCATCTCTCTCAGCTCGGGGTCGGGTTTTAGTCCCACCGAGTCATGCTCTTCTGGTCTGGGGATGGGACATTCCCCCGGAGCCATCTCTCTCAGCTCGGGGTCGGGTTTTAGTCCCACCGAGTCATGCTCTTCTGGTCTGGGGATGAGACATTCCCCCAGAGCCATCTCTCTCAGCTCGGGGTCGGGTTTTAGTCCCACCGAGTCACGCTCTTCTGGTCTGGGGATGAGGCATTCCCCCAGAGCCATCTCTTTCAGCTCGGGGTCGGGTTTTAGTCCCACCGAGTCATGCTCTTCTGGTCTGGGGATGGGACATTCCCCCGGAGCCATCTCTCTCAGCTCGGGGTCGGGTTTTAGTCCCACCGAGTCATGCTCTTCTGGTCTGGGGATGGGACATCCCCCAGAGCCATCTCTCTCAGCTCGGGGTCGGGTTTTAGTCCCACCGAGTCATGCTCTTCTGGTCTGGGGATGTGACATTCCCCCAGAGCCATCTCTCTCAGCTCGGGGTCGGGTTTTAGTCCCACCGAGTCATGCTCTTCTGGTCTGGGGATGGGACATTCCCCCGGAGCCATCTCTCTCAGCTCGGGGTCGGGTTTTTGTCCCACCGAGTCAGTCATCTTTTTGGTGTGAGGATGTAACATTCCCCCATAGCCACCTCTTTCGGCTCGGGGCTGGATTTTATTCCGCCGAAGCCACTCGATGTAATGGATCCGTGGGAAAGCATAGCACGGGGAGAGACGATGCCCCCGTGACGATTGCTTGCTCCAGTGACACCGGACCTAAGGAGGAATATGCCCTTAGTATCCCGGACACTCTTTGATCCATTCATCATTTGGATCCGGAGAGGCGCAGCACGGGGAGGCGTTATGCCCCCGTAGCGTGCACCTGCTCCAGCGCGGTAAGGAGGAGCCCTCGTGCAAAACGCAGGCTCCATAGTGACCTGACGTACAGAGGAGGTGCCCTTACCATTCAAAACGCTCACCTGATCCAAATCCTGGTTCGCCAGGACGCTGAATTGAAAGATTCAGAATTGTGTTTTGGAGGCCTCAGACAGGACGCTGTTCTGAGACATCCGTGCTGTTATTTACACTTTAACATTTTACTTTGGGACAAGTGCTAAGTCACCCCCACCTTTTGATTTTATTTATCATAAATTTGTTTTTGTTTTTCACTGGTCTGGCAAAGGGACGCCCGTGCCAGATTCGGTAGGGCTTCAAAGGTTGATTCACTTCCCTTCTGAATAAGTCCCAATGAGTATTCGGCTCGGGGCTGGATTCGTTCCGCCGAGGCCACTTGGTTATTCGGCTCGGGGCTGGATTCGTTCCGCCGAGGCCTCTTGGTTAATCGGCTCGGGTCTGCTCTTGTACCGCCGAGATCGATGTTTATTTTGGCTCGGGGCTGGATTTCATTCCGCCGATGCCACTCGTTTATTCGGCTCGGGGCTGGATTTCGTTCCGCCGATGCCGCTTGGTTATTTAGCTCGGGGTCGGGTTACGTCCCACCAAGTCAGCTTATTTGGACTGGGGATGTAACATTCCCCCAGAGCCAAGTCTTTCTTTCAGCTTGGGGTCGGGTCACGTCCCACCGAGTCAGCTTATTTGGACTGGGGATGTAACATTCCCCCAGGGCCAAGTCTTTCTTTCTGCTCGCTCGGGTCGGGTTACGTCCCACCGAGTCAGCTTCTTTGGACTGGGGATGTGACATTCCCCCGGAGCCAAATGTTCTTCTCAGCTCGGGGCGGGCTACGTCCCACCGGGTCGATCGTCATCAGCATAAAGGCAAAGCATTTTCTCCACTGGTAGATATCGGGATCCTCGTTGACTAAGCACATGAAGGTGGTAGGAAGGACCAGATTTGCGGCCAAGACATTTTTCTCTGCGGTTCCTAGAGTGACCACCGACGAATTCATCGGCACACCATCTTTTTTATAGTTCCCGGCATCAACTCGCAAACTCGTTGTTACCGAGAACTAGGGGATAGGTGTTGATGGTGTTTTTAGGCACTATAGAACATAAAACAGCACGACAGGGACAAAAGGGTAACTTTCTTCTTGGTCAAAGTCATTAAATGCCGACCCGGTCACATGAGTATTATAAACAGTAAGAGACCGAGCACTTTCATCAGTAACCGACCACTTTGGATCAGCGACCGGGCATTAATCAGATCGGCAGAAGCATTCTTAGCTCGAAGGATCATGATGACCGACCTCATGAAGACCGGCCATCCGGCGAGACGTGCTCCAGAAGATAAGAAATCTTATTCCTACAGGATAAGATATTTAATTATCCTACTTCCATGGGGTAAAATTAATAAGTCAATATCCTAATAGGATAAAGAGAGTAAAGATAGTTTTGATTAGGAATCCTTATGGGAAAAGGGAATTGTTTCAACCAGGAAACCTTGTAGGAAAGGAAAATCATCTTAGACTGGGAATTCTTGTACAAGTAGGAATCTGATTTCTTCACCATTATAAATAGGAGGGTAGAGTATGCATAAAGGGGATGAGCATCCAAAACATCAGAATCAAGATCAAACAAAAATAATTGTTGAGAGACTTGTAAGCACAATAGACACAAGTTTCAGTAATAAAAGAGCAGTTCAGTTTGTGTACGTGGACGTAGGTCGGATCCAAATCCGCCGAACCACGTTAAATCTCCCTGTCGATTGGCGTATTTTCTGTCTTCTGCTAAGTTTGTTGTTGGTTTCCCCCATAACCAAACAAATTCACCGTTGAAGGAGGATTACCTCGGAGGTAATATTCCCATATTACCCTGAGACCAAAATCCGCCGTCAACAGGATATATAGAAGGAAAACTTCGGATGAAGAAGAATATATGATGAATAAAGCATATAACGAAGATCAACAGAAATTACAGGAAACTGTCACAATTTGCTTAAAATTAACACTAAGCATGTAAATTAAGAAAACTGCCAATTAAAATATCCTGAATCAGTTAATTTTGACATATAATAATAGGAACAGCTTGCTGTTCAATCAAATTAAGGGTTTTGCGTATGAGGATTGAATTGATCTCATTTCTAAAACTAAAAGCAATCTGATGACAGCCCCTCTCTTGTTCCACACAAACGTGTTTTTGTCTATGGTCCCCAAAAGATGAGTTTTAGGTTCTGAGTTCGAATTCAGATAATTCATTTTTTGTAAGAGCATGTGACAATCGCGGGTTTTACCTTTTTTCGTTTAAGCCCGGAATGAGTGGTTTGGATGGGAGATTTTCAACGATTTGGAAAAATAATAATGTGTTTTTGCCTATGAATATCTATTCGAGCTCGCTTTCATTTGTTGCACTTGCACATGATTATGTCCAAATTAATTTCCTAAAATTTGACATATTTTACTTGCAACCGTAACCCCTTCAAAATTAGAACATGATGAGTAAGCCTTGGAAATTGTCTAATCTTATATCATCATATGCCGTGATTCATGCTTCACTACCACAATGTCATATTCAATGTGTGTCAAGTAAAGTTATAAGCTTTGGATATAAGACCAGCCAACGCATCAGTTTTGAAAGTCATATATATTACTTTCCAAAGAAATTAAAAAGAGAGAGTATCAAAATTTGAGAATTCAATCCAATTTCTGAATATGATTGATTATGGAGTTTCAACTGTTATCTGTTTTTAGTTTGATTTGAAATCTGAAAATAAGGTCTTAAAAATAGAATTTTGATCCAGTATATTCTATATATTGAATCAACGGTTAAGAAATAAAGGATTAAAGGATTATATATAATCTGGTTCCGGTTCTATATAATGAAGAATCAGAACCTATTAGGAAAAATTTGATTCCGAACTATTAGGAATCGGAAACTATCATAACATAACTGGTTCTGATTCTGAAAGAGACCCTTTCGTTATTTTAATTTTTTATTATTAAATTTCACATGACACCACAAATGTCCTCGAATAATTTTTTTTTCATGTTGTTCGAAACCTAGTGGTTTATACTTTTTAGTTTAACACGTATTTACTAATTTATATTTTAGGCCGAGTTTATCAATAAATGTTAACTCACTTAATCTAAATACCCCTATTTTATATAGTAGGTTTTAGGTTAATTTATGTTGTTAGCCTTCGAAATTTGTTTTCACGGTTTCCGGCCTTTGTTCTCAACCCTTTTAGGACATATTCAATAATGATCTATCAAACATAAGTTAATCTCTATAAAAACATAAGTTAATCTTTATTTTAATTATTTTTTATTAATTATTTATAACAAAGATAAAATAAAACAGATTATTAAAATAATATATATGATCGCATGGTTTTGAAGAATTGATTGTATCGGTGCTGTAGACCAGGCCACAGTTTCGATTCGGAATTGAAATCGAGCCGGAACCAAATCGAATGGAACCATAAATTACGATTCCATACCGAACTAATGAACTTGAGGTTCGGTTCGGCAAACCAAATTTTTTTATTTTTTCCCTAAAAATTAAGGAACCTAATCGAATTTTTTGATTCAAAACTGATTCGGTTATGGTTCAGAATCGTAGAACCGAACGATTCGGTTCGGTTAACCGAACTAGGTGACCGAACATATTTGGACAAGTGAAAGCAGAATCCAGTCAGTTGAGATGGGCTGACAAAGGCCCAAATTTACTAATGAGGCCCAGCCCGAATGATCTCTACTGTTTTATATACATCAACTTATCAAAAATTAGGGTTTCTATCCGCCCGCAGCAGCCGCCTCCTCTAACCTCTGGTTGCCGATCACCAAAATGGTAAAAACCCTTTCTCATTTTCGATCTCCGAGTTTCTGGGTCGATTTTGATGTTATATTTTGAGGCATTAATGCTGTTACAATAACCAAAGGAAGTGTTTTTTTTTTTTTTGGGGTTATTTTTAATGTATTTTAAATTTTGTAATTGTATGCGTAGCCTTCACACAAGACTTTCATGATCAAGAAGAAGCTGGCGAAGAAGATGAGACAGAACAGGCCTATTCCTCACTGGATCAGGATGCGCACTGACAACACCATCAGGTATCATATAGTTTATGTATTTATTTCATATTTAGAGCTTGAATTATTTTTTTGTTTTGTTTTGTTTATGGGTTTTTTTTTGTTTGTTTGTTCAGGTATAATGCGAAGCGTAGGCACTGGCGCCGCACCAAGTTAGGATTTTAAGATGGATGAGTTTGAGTTTAAGCTTTTGCTTTTGATTAAGTGTTTTTTTATTTACAAGACATGAAATGTGGGATTTTTAATTTAATTTTTGGAGCTAATAAGAGACTCTTGTTTCTTGAAAAGTAGTTGTATGCTTTTATGTTTCAAATATGGTTTTGATTCTTAGTTAATTCCAGCTTAATTTGAGATGCTCAAGTTCCCATTTTCAATGCCTTCTTGATATTGTTAAATTTGTTAGTGTGGTCAATTGCTTGTTGATTATGCATTTTCTTTCTCCTGTTTATTTATCATACATTTATTGTAGGAGTGATTTGATTTTAGCTAGGTTGATGTTTTTGATGGGGCGTAATTTGTCTGAAGAGTAATAACTCTATTGTCATTGAAATATATTTGTGAAATGGGGATAGAAACTGTGATATAATCTATCTTTTTTCTCAAAACTATGTGATAAGTGAGTAGGAGAAGAAGGTAAAGAAACATAATTTGTAGCTTTGAGTGATGCATTAGAATGTTTATAGGGAAAAGGTTTTTGGTAACTAGACTACATATGTTTTGCTTGAAAGAGGCAAATGAGCAAGTGATCTTGATGTCATTAGGATGCTGCGAATGTTTAAGCAGTTGGTAAAAGTTGATTAGCGGAATTCACGGGACATTGTTGGTAGTCATCGATAGAGTTTGCGTGGAAACAACTTGGGTTTTGTGTGGTATGATTGTATTTTGGTGGTGCCTGCTTAACTACATATTAATGAATGAACTATTTTATAGAAAGCAAATGATACTTCTTACCCTATATTGTGACCAAATTAGGTGAACAAATTATGCAGGAAGTCAATCAAATGCCCAATTGAATCCCCACCTTTAAAAAGCTACTGAAACCAAATATTTTCTTTTGTAAAACTTTCTGCTAATATCATTTGTAAAACCACTGCATGAGAAAAAACATTAATAATTAATTCTTAACATTGATCTATATAATGCTGTACCGTTAACTTCTCAAATGAACCAATTGGTAATTTGGACTGAAATGATAAGAAATGACATCTTTCTGACTTTCATTCTTGCAACATTGTTTACAACTTACAGCATGAAATAACTTTTTTTCCAAAAGCCATTCCCACAGATATTACAAATTCTGTTACTAATGTTTCAACAGTAACTTGTAATTGCCATAAAAATGAGTCACATTTTGATCAACTGCTATAAAACCAGTGAATAGGTTACAGTTGATTTGCCTACAAATTACTTGTAGTATTTTAAAACGGATTACACTTTCCTCAAAATAACACGCCTTTCTCTTTTGTATTCAACTTCGTCTCTCTGATGCATAATTATAAGGGCTCTTCTTATCTGCAACATATAGCAGCAATTATCAGTGGAAACAAAAGCACAGCATTGAAAATTCGACTAAATGTTCTAATCTAACTAATAGATCCCTAAAACATTTCTCTCTCTGTGTGTATATATATCCCACCGCCAAACCACCTCTTTCGGGCTTAAGCGGAGCAGGTAAAACCCCCGACTGTCTCAAGCTATTACAAGAAACACACTCCCTAAATTCAAACTCAGGATCTCAAGATAGATCCTGAGTCATACACCATTGTCTGTATATATTGTTATAACATCATAGCATTTTTGACTTTATTTGCAAAAATTATTTAACTTGATCAATAAAAACATTCTAACATCATTCAAGAAGACAACTTCTGAAAAGGTAAGAATTATGGTAACTGGTAAGCATGATTGTGAAACTCTTCATTTTTAAAACAAATACTTACTATTGATTCATTCATCCCCATTCTAGTGAGATCATCGATCAACCTTCTCTCTGATATTTGGTTTCCAATGGGTAGTCTTCTCTTTATCTGGGTTTCTGCTTGCTGTATAATGGAAAATAATAATTAACATAAAATTAAGAGGGATGTTGGCAGTTGGGAAAGACAGAATGAAAGCCGTTCTGCCCCTGACAAACCTTTATCTCATTGGCCATCTCAGCAGTAAGATTCACTTGTTGATTTATTCCAGACCGAGCTGCATCCATGGTGGAAACAGTAAAAAGTCTTACTGCTTCGTTAACTTCATTCTCAGTGGCAACATGGGACCTGGTATCATGGTTCATGAAATGGTTGTAAATCAGTTGTAGAGACACTAAATGCAAATAAAAGAAAAAAAAATCTATTAAGTTGAGCAATTTAATGTTCACATAAGATCCACACAGTAATTCAGCAATTCTGTATTTAAAAAAGACAGTGGTAGCATTCCTACTCCTGGTAGTCTCAATTCTAGTTATAAGTTCTCATTCTTCCTGAATGTTGTGAACATTTCATTATCAGCTGCAAGTTGTGCAAATTAAGCAACCAACTTGAATTATACAAAAACCCAACTTCCAAACATTCAATCCAACGATGACATTAATTCCCTCATAATATAAGGTTCAAAACCATTACTTACAGTTTCATTTTTGCAAGTGCCTCGCTTAACCTTACTATGGCTTCCAGCTGTCTTACTGTAATGGGAATAGGCGCAGCCTCTCCAGTTTCATTTGCCTGCCGTCTCATGTCCTACAAGAGTCACCATGATGATATCTAGTATTAATTAGTAGATGCCTAGATGGAGGAATTTTGCTACACATTATCTTAAATTGTAATAAAAAATAATTTGCAGAGAAATTCATGTTATCCAGCTGCAATGAAATTAATTTCAACCGACAAACCACCAATCTAAATCATACTTGGATAGACAATTCTAGAACTGCAATATTTTTTTATAATTCTGGAGTTTCCTGGAAAATATGTATGAAAGAATGCGGTCAGATGGCAGTGCTTGTGAAAGATATGGGGATATCTGATTACAAAAATATAACGTTCTTTTTCCCAAAAAGCTCCCAGAGTAATATCACAAATTGATGTGGTTCATGGTTATATTGATTTCATGATTTCAGTGAGCACTCCAGATTCTCCCAAATTTACTCCAAAACAAAACTTTGCCATCAACAAATATATAGTTGCTTATTTCAGAGAAACCTAATAACTGGAATTATGATACGAGTTAATTCAAGATTACCTTTCTTATTTGGACATACTGATCCCGAAGCTTAGCTGATGCAGACTCTGACAGACGAGGACGGCATTCATGTCTACAATATTGTATATACCTGCCAACATTGTAACTCAAAACAGTTTAGCATTTCATCTATATTTGATAAAGGAGAATGGTGAGGAATGAACAGCCAAGTTCCCTGGAGATAGTTACCTCTTCAACCAATTCTCTTCCTTAGAAACTTTGCTGTCAGCTAAGACTGCATCTGCAGATGCATGAACTTTTATGATGTGGTTAGCAATAAGCTGCAGAAGGAAAATTTTAACTTTAGCACTGGCAACTTCACGAGGACAATAGTGGCACACAATCTTTTTTTTTTTTTTAATTATGGAAATGAAGTAAGCTTCTGATAGAAGCACAAACCAATTACATTTTGGTTTTCAAAATCTAATAATTTTATACTCCTGCTGAAAATCCATTCCTTAAAAATTCACTAAAGAGAGTGTGTGTGCCTTCAAATGCCAAAGAAGAAAAATAACCTTGATCATAATACTGTTACTGAACCAATAATAAGCTATTACCTTATCTTGACTGTACATCCTGATATCCTTCACAATGAAGATTAAATCAAATCTAGAAAGAATGGTTGTCTGCAAATCAATATTATCCTGTGCAGACTGGAAGGACAAACATTAATTTATTAGTTTCTAAGCCAGAAATCACTGAATATATGACATGGCTCCAATAAAACATTTCACAATATGGACCTTGAGATCATCATAACGTCCTGAGGGAGGGTTAGCAGCGGCAAGCACCGAGGTTCTAGAATTCAGGACAGTTGTTATTCCTGCTTTTGCAATGGATATAGTCTGCTGCTCCATGGCTTCATGAATAGCAACCCTAAGAAACACAAAATATGAATTCTTAGAGGCTTGTAATTAATATATGAATTGATCTAGCTATCAACATCTGAAGCCACTTTTAGTTACCTATCCTCTGATCTCATTTTGTCAAACTCATCAATGCAGACAACACCCCCATCTGCCAAAACCATAGCTCCTCCTTCAAGATAAAATTCACGCTGAAATGAACATAGGAGATTTATGTCAGAAATGGATCTATTATTTTATTGATGACATATTTCGCAACGGCAAGGAAAATAAATTGACATATTAATATTATTAGCATGGTACTGAAACAAAATAAGATCAATAACTCACAGAACTTCCATCTCGGATCACTGAAGCTGTAAGACCCGCAGCTGATGAACCCTTCCCAGAAGTATAAACAGCAATTGGCGCTGTCTTCTCGACAAACTTGAGAAACTTTTGAAGGTAATTACACAATTAGTTCTCTTAAAACACAATGAAAGCAAGGGTACGGAATTACCTAAATGATGATTTACCAAGCTAGAGAAAACGACTTGCATGCAAGACAAGAATCTTTCAATAGCAAAAGGGATGCAGAGCTCAAACTAAGCACTATATGAAATTGAAGCAATTGTCCCTCACAAACTAATAAAGATATGTAAAACTAACCTGTGATTTAGCAGTAGATGGGTCCCCCAAAAGTAACACATTGATATCACCTCTTAATTTCACCCCATCGGGCAAATTCTGCATTATGAAATTTGGTTATGGTATAAATAAATTTATATTAATACCAAAACAATTAAGTTCAAGATATACCTTCCTTGATCCTCCAAACAGAAGGCAAGCAATAGCTTTCTTCACTTCATCGTGACCAAAAATGGAAGGAGCAATCTTGGAGCATAAGGTTTTGTATGCATCTGGTTGTGAGGCGAATTTTTTGAATTCTTCTATCTGCAAGAATGCCATTGGATAAGAATGCCTAGTGGAAAAATGGAATCTCCAAAACAAGTCATCTTATCCTGATTTTGCTACATATTTATTCTTTTTGGCTGGGGCTTCCACTGATCAGCAACCCCAGCATACATATAGGGACATACTAGCAGAAAAAGGCTCAGTTTATAAAGTAACAGAAAAAAAGAAGGAAGATCTTAGAAGCTGTGAACATATAAAGATAATGGTTCACAAAGATATAATTAACAGGCATTTATCACAGTAATTTCCACTAAATTTCAATTCATTTTTTAAAGAGAAAATAGTTTTAAAAAATCCCATCATGGATTTGCATAGACACGCGAATACCACAATGAACAACAAATGATAGTTGTAAGAATCCTGCTGCCATATACAGGACACAATAGCAAAGAGAAGCTGCCATGCAAAGAAGATGATACGTCTTTAAATGGATTGTTCCTTAAACAACATACATCTTCTTGAGTGAAAGCAGAAGGACCTCGAGAGCTGGCCTCATTGGTTTCTTCCAACCCCACTACCCTGATATAAGGCTGTCTAATGGCAACTGCTCCTTTGTGACTGAATACAATTGGATCAAAAGGATTAGTAATGGCATCATGGTACAAATAAAGAGATTTTAAACTTCATTCATCTATCAAGGTGTAATAATACTTACGAGGCTGATGAATTCGCAGATTGAAAAATACTATAAATCCCCATGATGGTCAATCGTGTTCCAGGTACAATTGTCTGAACAAGATGGCGATCAACAGAGAGAAGCATGTTTCTTGGAAGCTCCCCAGTCGGCACATCCTAGGACATCCAAAGAAACATGTATTAATCAAGCAAAATTCAAAAAGTCTATTTTCTGTTACTCATTCATCAATTGAAGATCATTACCTCTGGATTCTCCTGAAGCTTGAGAGTTTGTTGATCAACGTACTGACTCTTATCAGGAACCACAATCCAAGGATCAATTGGACAAGGCTCTTCTCCAGCCTAAAAAATTTCGCATTACTTTTTACTAACTCCAGATTCCAGAAACATAAATTATAACAAAAGTTTAGATTTTAACCTGAGGTAAATGGCCACAAGATCGAGGGACAATCGCCCCACCCAGGCCTGGACGACAAGGGACATCCAAAGTACTTTTACAATGCTTGCATGATAGATGTACATAAATTGCCTTCGCCTTAACCCTAGAAGCAGCTATGGTAATCCCAGATATTTTCACCAGTTTCGATATGAATTGAGCCTGGCAATCATTTAAAAAAAACAATATAATTAAATACCATTTCCCCTCAATTTCTTTCATTTACCAATCAAACAAATAAAAGGAATTCAAACCCACTAACCCCAAGTGACCGTATTGATATAGAATCTTCCTTTGAAGTCAGCAAAATCTGCACTTCCTCAGTCTTTGGCTCTTCATTGTCCACCTTCATCTTCAAACTCACTAAAACCTCAGCCGCGGCTGTCTCAAACTAAACCAAAAAAAAAAAAAAAAAAAAAAAAATTAAATCACCTAATACTCCAGCAATTATGTAAGAAGTAACAAATGACAAAATATACAGCATATCAAAAGAGCAAGCTTTAACAAACAGAGATTATTAATTACTACAAGTATTCGTTTATTTATGAACAGATCTAATAACATATCTGTTGTCACAGTTAATTACTAAATAATCTTCCAACAAAATGAAAAAAAAAATCAAAAGATTACCAAAGGGAGGTAATCGGCGGGGGAGGAGCGGAGGAGAGAAGGGAGATCGGCATCGAAGGCGAGGAGATCTTCGAGGTGGACCAATAGGAACTTAGGGTTTTCGATGAGGCTCTCTCTGTACGGAAACACGTTTTTGTCTCTCTCGAAGTTTCTGATGAACTCCTTCAACTTGATCAGGACCGTATGGCGGCGGTGATTCGAATCCGCCGTCGCCCCCGCCGCATCGTCGGGAAACTGCGCCTGATCGCTATAATACACCGCTCCCTCGTCCCACCCTGACATCGTTTTCGTCTGCTTCCGTTCCCTCTTTCGGTTCCAATCTCTGCACGAACAAATGATAGCTCTCTATCAAAAATGGCGCGTATACATATTGGCGGCTTCTTATTTTTGGCGGGAATTATTTGGCGGGGTAATTGTGGTGACGTGGCAGAGGTATCTGGGCTTGGGTCCAATAAGATTAAGGGCCCATTTTGGCGCATTGTTTTGAGTAAAAAATAAATGGCAAGGATTCTGACCAATGGCAGACCTGGAGAAATGAGTAGTAATTTTTCAAGCAGAACAACTGATGAAAATGCATTGTGCTTCATTTTTTTTTGGTTTAAAATATTAAAAATTCCGCCGTCAAATAATCTGATTTAAGTTTAAGTGGATTACTCCTGATTGCTCTATATTATTACAAGAAATGTATTCTCTAAACTCGAACCATTGTGCTTGATGTCAACATTATGAGATCAAACAACACAACAGTATATGTAGATTATTAATGACGTTTCCTCGGTGTCGTCTATTCTAGTCTTGCTTTCATTTCCATAAGAAAAATTTTCAGACGGTTAATCTTTCTTTAAATGACTAAAAAAAATTATGTTATTCGAGATTCCGGAGCCCTTAGGGATCTTCTTTTATTATTCAACGATCTCATCCATTCCTCTAAAGCAAGGACAGATAGATGACAAAGATATCTGAAGATTATCGGGACAGGTACAACCGCAGAGCTGGCCCTTAGCTAAGGCGAGTGAGGCACCCTCGTATGGTTCATGGATTTTTTTTTTAATTATTATAACTCCTAAATAACTAATGAATAAGGGCCCAAAATTTTCATATTATTATATTATATTATATTATAGGGAAAGAATTAAAAAATAACATGCAGCACCACAATAAGAATCAAATTTTGATGATAAAAGAAACAGCTTAAAGTTTTATTACATGCATAAAAGGGCGACTCAACCCGAAGATGTTTAAAGAATGGAAACCCAAAGGGTGTGGTTTGATAGCAAAAAACTTAAGACATGATTATCAAGTCCTAAATTCAAATACGAGATGCATTTTTTATAAGAATCTGAAACAATCGGAATTTTACCTGCTCCGCTTAAACCTGAGTTGAAAATTTTCAACATCTCCAAAAAAAAAAAAAATGTTTAAAGCAAGCATTAAGAGGGATTTATTCATCGAGCACATACAAAATCCAACATTCCAAATTAAAAACTACAACCAACTAGATTTAGCCTTAATCCTAATATGAAAAAATACACTTTGGTACAAAACCATTAAGCCTTGACCTCCAAGTAGCAAAAATGCAAAACTGAGACGAAATTATTGATATCATTACAACTACTAAGTTTGCTGGCAATATAAAATTCAACAGTAAATAAAGCAACACATGATAAACTTTGCAAAGGTCAGCATTTATTTTTCCTTCAAGTGATCCCCAATGCTCTTTGAAATTCCAATGTTATAGAGTTGGGAGTGACTTCTTTAGTCCAGCTTCACCGAAGAGAACAAGTAATGCACGAACCAGAATGAAGAAAGGAATCCAACTGTGCCTGTTGCAAGCATAATAGCTAGAACCATGAAGAGAGAGTATCCTAAGTAAAGAGTTGCAGAGACAGGTCCACTCAAATTCCTAAGATCGAACACAAGATAGTTTATGGAGTACAAGAAAATGTAGATTGCAACTGATCCGGAAGCAAAGAAGGATTTCCACCACCATTTCCAATCCTCGACACAAAGATGCATGTAGGTGAGAACAAGAGACACTTCAGCACAAACCACCACAAGAAGTATCAAGACAATTAATAGGAAACCGAAAACATAGTATACATGACCCATCCAGATGCTTGACATGATAAAGAAGAGCTCGATGAAGAGGGTACCGAATGGAAGAGTACCGGCTCCGAGAACCAACAGCCAAGATGGGTATTTTTGTGCTGGGATTTCACGAGGAATCTGGTTGGTTCTAACTGGGTATTCAATATGAGGTGCCTTTGCCCCAAAGTATCCACCAAGTAGGGTAAGGGGAACAGAGATGCAGAACCATAGCAGAAGCAGGATAACAAACAAAGAAAATGGAATGGCTCCTGTGCTATGGCTACCCCACAATAGGAAATTCAAAGTGGTTAGAATCACAAAGGCAATACCAGGGAAGAAACAAGCAGCCTTCCATGCAACAGATGTCCATCCTTTTAGATCACCACAGCCAATTGTCCTCCAAAGCCGAACAGCAACATAGCCAGCTGCAACACCAAGAATCATATAGATAAACAGCATACTTGTGACAAGAGTTCCACGGGAAGCTGGTGACATGAATCCAAGAGCAGCAAACAAAATAGTCACAACAGCCATCCCGAGAATCTGAACTCCATCTCCAACCATAATACACAAAAGTCCTGCATTATTTGGGGCACGGAAAACATCCCCCACAACAAGCTTCCACCCAGACAACTCCTCATTCATCTGTGCTTGAGCCTCCTTGTCAAGCTCTTCATACCGAGTCAAATCCCGCCTAACAGTCCTCAAAAAGATCACAAGGACGATACCAGCAAGGAAGGTGATAACCATCAGAGAATTCAAGATTGAAAACCAATGAACCTTAGATCCCTCCATCTTCAAATAAGCATCCCAACGTGACGGCCACTTGATATCACTCAAGTCAAAGTTAACCTCATAAGTAAACACAATTGGTTGGCCCTCCTTAATAGGCATTAACACAATGTTTGGATCACACTTAATGGGATTTGGGTACTTATCATACATGTTTGATTTCTTCACATCATTGGCATTATGCATCACACTACAAGGCACCACCTCAAACCCAACAACCATATAACCAGGCACGTCATCATTCAACTTTGTAGGAATAAGTTCTGCAGCATCCCCAGTACCCATAACGTGAGCGACATTGGTCTCCTCATATTTATGCACAAGAACCTTAAACTTCAAATGGTTAAACACATAATACGCATCTTGAGACTTAACCCCTACTGGGTACCCAGTCCACCTAAAAATATAACCATCCTTCTTAGTATACCTAATTGCCGGCAAATTATCGAGAATCAAATTAACCTGATACATCTCATCAATCCTTCGTTTCAACAACTCAAAATTATCTTTTGACAATGGATCCGTTTTACACAAAAAGATATCGCTCTCATTAGTATACATCTTAAACCTATACGGAGAATTCTCAATCCTATCACCCACCAACAGTTCACCGAGATTCTCAGCACTATCTTTAACACCCTCTTGTGGCTTACAAAACGGCAAGCTATAATAACTAAACGGCATTTCGGTGTCTATTGAAGTGATGGAATTAACTTTCACCGACAAAGTGTCACCGACAACATATTTGTGAGGGTAGCTACCAGGCAAGTAAAATCCAAGACAACAAGATTGAAATAACACGAAAATGGAAAATACCCAGATCATGAAATTGCTAGCTAAGCTCATTTTGGATGATTTTTCCTCAGATCTGGGTGACCCAGATCGTTTTTGTATCTGTATATTGAGTTTTAAATGGAGATTAAAAAAATGAAATGACAGTGATGTAACAAAAGTATGATAGCAGTAGCAATATAGAAGTAAAAGTAATTCAAAAAGTAAGGTAATTGGATCTGACTGACCTTCGATTTAGAGTGTTAATGCATGAAGAAGAAGAAGGTGATGTGCTGAGAAACTGTTAGATGAAGAAAGGGGAGAGTTTAATTAATATAATAAAAGCTTCGAAAATCGGGGGAGGGCTATAACTGCCGTATCATTTACGATTTATTGCCGTTTTGGCTTTAATATATCAGTGCCTCATTTATATATATAATAAAAGAGAATGCTGTTGTAAGAAAGAGAGTGCATCCAACAGCTCTTTTTATTTGGCTTAATTAACGGCTCAGATCATTTCATTGGAGAGTAAATTTAGACCCGGCCGGCGGTTCGGTTCCGGTTCGGAACCGAACCGAACCGGCCGGTTTCCGGTTCCACACTTAAGTGGAACCGGAACCTAAAACCGAACCGGAACCGAACGGTTCGGTTCCGGTTCGGTTCGGTTCCTATTAGTATTTTTTTTTTTTATAAAAATAAAAAAATGAGAGGAATCAAAACTTAAATAAAAAAAATATTAATTAAAAAAATATGAGATTAAATTTATAAATAAAAAAAATTCATTACATTGAAGAGCTTGAGCTTAAATTTTTAAAAATTTAAGTTGCCTACGTATCCTCAAAGGGTGAGAGGAATCAAAGCTCACGTAGTTCCATTACAAGTTTAAGACATATCCCCTTTGTAAATCATAATTTTACAATTATCAATCTTCATTATCAGTTGATCCTTCGGCTCCGGTTCCGCTTGCACTTGTTGCAGAAGCATTATCGAACAAATCTTCAAAATCATCGGGGGCATCTTCTTGTTGTCTCAGATCAGCTCGAGTCCAATCATCCACACAAGCTGTTGCTTCTAGAGTGCTTGGATGTAATGAAGATCGCCTAGCTTCCAATATATTACCTCCCAAGCTGAAGGCTTGCTCAACCGCAACAGTGGAATAGGTGCTGCCAAGATCTCTTTAGCAATAATAGATAAAACATGATATATATTTTGATGCCGGTTCCACCATTCAATGATTTTAAAATTTTTACTACATAAACTTTCATTAGAAAACTCAAAATTTGTAGATAAATAATTATCTAATTCAGGGTTATTAGTTGTCGTATCCCTAGATTTTTTATTTCGTTGCAATAACCAACGATCCCATGCGCTAAGTCTTGTTTGAATTATCGGTTCGCTACTACTAGATTGACCTAATGTTCCTAAGTTATATCTTACAATATAATCATTAAATAAAATAATTAAATCACTTCTTAATTTCGTCATTATGCTCGTAATGTCAATTTCATCTAATATTCCTAAACAACCATAGTAAGCTTGTAAACCACCATTCAAACCTCTAATTTAAATCTATGATCAAAAACAGCAGCAATAAGATAAAGTAAAGGAATTTCTCTAAAATAATTCAACCATTTTACCTTCATAACAGTAATGGCTTCGAGCAAAACAATATCATTAGGGTCGTCACTGTCAACATGCTCATCGAGAGTGCCAACAATATTCAAACTCTCAAGTAGAAATAAATGCGCTGTTGGATAATAAACACCGCTAAAAACTAAAGTAGCATCATTAAAAACTCTTAAAATATCTAAAATTTTTTCACAAATATCCCATTGACTAGGATAAAGTGTGATATTTTGAACATGTTGAGAAAAAAAACTACATAATGCATCTTTGTATTGAAATGCTTGACATAAAAGAAAATAAGTAGAATTCCAACGTGTCGGAACATCTCTTGAAAATTTAATCGGTTTAATACCATTTATTTTACAAAACTTGGTCCATTCTCTCCTAACTTGAGTATATGACCAAATACAGTTAAGTGCCGTTTTAATTGGATCAAGGAAAGGAGATAATAATTTTAGACCGTCTTGCACACATAAATTTAGGACATGACATGTACAACGAATATGAAAAAATCGACCCCCTAAATTTGGTTCACATAAGGATTTTAAATCATTAATAGATGCAGTATTTGCAGATGCATTATCAAATCCAATTGTTAAAATTTTTTCTACTAAAGCATATTCATCAAAAATTACCTTCATCATTCTATAAATATTATGTGCAGTATGTGGGTCATCAAAAACTCTAAATGCAATAAGTCTTTTTTGCATGGTAAATGATGCATCAATCCAATGACAAGTCACACCCATGTATGAGTGTGTTTGCCAATGGTCACTCCATATATCAGAACATATAGAAATACGACCTTTCATCTCTTTAAATATTTCATTTAAAATAATTTTACCATCTTTATATAATTTGAAAATATGACGTTTTGTTGTGTTTCGAGTCATTCTACATGCAGCAGGGTTTAAAGCATTATGCACGTAATTAGTAAAATGAAGTTTTTCACCAAAGCTTAAAGAAAGATGTGCCATACAAGTTAATTTCGCAAATTATTCTCTATTTTTTGCATCAGAATATTTAAATAAATCTACACTACTCGTACCTCTACTAGATGATGCGTACCTGCCCATTTGAGTTTGCGTCGTATCAATGCCAAGTTCAACCGTATGATGTTTTTCCATGTGCTTGATCATATTGCCATATCCACCAGAAAATTTGTAGATAACCCCACAATAGTTGCAAATTGCTCGTTGTGAATCATCTTCTTTATATTCCAAAGTAAAATGAATTTTGAAAATATCGGAGGACCGAGCCTTAACTTCTCTTCTCCGTGATTGTGCACTGACACTAGGGCCGCTTTCTTGGGTTGGCATATTTGACATTATGTTCTCCGAGGAGCTTGCCATTTTATTTTTAGAAATTAGGAATAAAAATAAGAAATTAACAACTAAATAAATTGAGATTGAGATTTACGAATAGTAATATACTAATATAAGATATAAGAAAATTGTATTGAAGTAAGATTGAGAATAAGAGAATTATAGAAAATGAGAGAGTTGAGAATTTGGTGTGATGAAATTATGAAAAATGAATCATATTTATAGAATTTTAGAATTTTTTTCATACCAAAAATGCCCCTAAATTTATCCGTTTTATTACCGTTATTAGGGGTACATTAGTAATTCTTATTTTTTAATTTATATAATTTTTTTTTTAATACGGCAGGGAGCCGTTTGGCAGAGAGCCAAACGGCTCCCTGCATCTGCATGTTCCCCCAACGGCTACTAGCCGTTGGGGGAACTTGGTCCGTTGGGGACCGTAGGGTTCCTGTTGGAACCCTACGGTTCCAACAGGAACCCGACGGTTCCAACCGGAACCGTCCGGTTCCGGTTGGAACCGTCCGAGCCGGTGGAACCGTACGGTTCCACCGGTTCGGACCGGTTCGCGTGGGGTGGAACCCCAACCGAACCGGTCCCGTTCTGGTTCGGTTCCGGAACCGGAATCGGAATCGGTTGGAACTTCCGGTTCCAACCGGTTCGGTTCCGGTTCCGAACCGGAACCGTGGCCGGGTCTAAGTAAATTGATTGATGGAAATGGTCAAAATTTTCAATTTTTCAAATTAAAAAATAGAAAGTTAAAATAAAATCATTTAATTTTGTAACACCGTGCCGTAGGCACGGGCCAAATACTGCAACACTGTGCCGTAGGCACGGGCATCATTTAATTAAAAAATAAAATCATTTAATTCTGTAACACCGTGTCGTGCCTTAGGCACGGGCATCATTTAATTAAAAAATAAAATCATTTAATTCTGTAACACCGTGCCGTAGGCACGGGCCAAATACTGTAACACCGTGCACCGTGCCGTAGGCACGGGCATCATTTAATTAAAAAATAAAATCATTTAATTCTGTAACACCGTGCCGTGCCGTAGGCACGGACATCATTTAATTAAAAAATAAAATCATTTAATTCTGTAACATCGTGCCGTAGGCACGGGCCAAATACTGTAACACCGTGCCGGAGGCACGGGCAAAAACTAGTATATATAGATATATTGGAAGTTCTAATGAGTGTGATAAGGATCTATTTTATAAAAAATTTGCTGGAAAAAATAGAAAAAAATTTGACTATTTTTATTATTTTCTATAAAAATGATGTCAAAATTTTCATAAAATATATTTTTAATAAATGTCCTAAGAACACTCGTTTCCATTATTATAAATCTTATCAATAACCAAATAATATAATTGTAATTAAATTAAATTTCCTTGTAAATATTAGTATGTTTATATTTCATTCCTTAAATGCTCTAATACTGCCACGTGTGATCGTATAAATTAAGAAAAAAAACTATATTTAATTAATCACTTTTAATTAATATTTATAATTTATAACACATTAATTTTCATATATCTCGATATCTATTATTCACTTTAATTAATGTTCATGATAAATTAAATTTTCATACATTTAGATATTTACAATATATTTAAATCAATGTTAATAATATATTGAATTTTCACATATTTTG
This sequence comes from Zanthoxylum bungeanum, assembly GCA_019454045.1. NCBI lineage: Eukaryota > Viridiplantae > Streptophyta > Magnoliopsida > Sapindales > Rutaceae > Zanthoxylum > Zanthoxylum bungeanum. The sequence goes on along the minus strand of SKCR01027895.1, from coordinate 952 downwards.
ATATCTACGACTCATTTTAAACAATGTTTATGATATACTGATTTTTCACGCATCTCAATATATATAATGTATCGTAATTTCTATAAGATTCATATATATTTTTCGGTATTTCATGTATCTTATTATGATTCTATATCTATATAAAAGAGTATAGAGAAATATTGAAAATACATGATAAAATTAATAGAATATCGCACTATTACTTTAATAGACAACTTTATTTAGTGAGACAGTGACTTTAATTTGATAGGTTCTGCTGACTTTGGTAAGTGCTGCTCAATATAGACAAAAATAAGAAGGATCACATTGGTGTTGATTTATAAATATTTTTATTAATATTTATTAAATTTAAGCTTATGCACAGCAAATATTTTATTTTAAAAAATATTATTACAATCAATATTTATACATGTATGAATATGTATAAATCACCTATATTTTTTTAAAAAATAAATAAAAATTACAATAACACACGAATCTATTTATATATAGTGTAAATAAACTCATTTCTGCCTTTACCTATTCCTAAAGTTTTGTGTTTACATCAATTCAAGACATTTTGCTCACATCCATTATTGACTTTTGATTTACTTATCAAATTTTTAGATCTAAAATCAGCCCCAAAAATTAATATTTTTCATTCAATTCATCTTTTTTTCCCCATAAAATAAAATTTGGTCAATTTCAATATGAAAGATATGTTATTGACGATTTAAATATGATACAAACATCCGATGATATCTCTCACATGATTTATTTTATCATTATGATTGTTATTTATTTTGGGAAATTAACCCAAGGATCATATTCTTGCTTTCACAGATTTTGACTTAAGATTGATAGACACAAACTCTTGAAAATTTAACTGGCAAACTTCTGATCTTGAAAAAAAAAAAAACAATAAACCATAAAAGTTTGTCCCTTTTTTTTTTTTAATAAATTAAAAACTATG
>SKCR01027894.1:0-33756 GCA_019454045.1 Zanthoxylum bungeanum | reverse complement strand
GTATTATTCTTTCAGATTTATGATTCATATATGTAGAGTAAGTATATTAATTAATAAAATATAATGTTTTTGTAAACTATTTAATTTATCAACAAATATATATATATATATATATATATATATGCTTAAATAAAGTATTACTGAATTAGTAATGTTGATTACTGTAAAATGATATCTAATAATTATATTATTATATTTAGGTATTCTGCTAAAATGGATAGAAATTGGATGAGCTCTCTGGATAGATTGAGTGTTGAATATCGTAATGGAGTGTCTGAGTTTATGGAAGTCGCAAAGCAACACATTGATGCAGAAGGTCGTGTTCGTGTCCATGTGCAAATTGTTTGAATAGGAAAAGGAAGCGGTTAGATGAAGTTCATAATCATTTATACATGCCAGGAATATCACCAACTTACCGTACGTGGATTTATCACGGTGAGCAGTATCATTCTCAGTCACGGTTTTTGGATGTCGGCGAAGGGAGCAGTAGTTACAATCAACCTGCAAACGATGAGATCACCGATATTTTGCATGACTACAAGGTCCACAACTTGGTCATAGTGTTAGTGGTGACATGCCAGTGTTAAGTGGAAATGATAAAAATTTATTTAGTGAACTACTTGATGAGGCAAAAAAAATTCCATTCAAAGGTGCTGGAATGTCGATCTTGAATTTTGTTGTGAAATTATTACACATTAAAGTGATCAACAAAATGACCAACAAAGATATCGATATGATGTTAGAGTTACTGGCCCAAATGTTACCGGTTGGAAGCGAATTGCCTAAGTCGTACTATGAGGCAAAGAAAATATTGCGTGATCTGGGAATGGGGTATGAATCCATTCATGCTTGTAAGTTTGATTGTGTATTATTTCGTGCCGAGTATGAATCACTTGAACATTGTCCGATATGTGGTGAAAGTCGGTACAAAGTCCGTGGTATGGGGAAAAAAGTGCCTCAAAAGATATTGCGATATTTCCCTTTAACGCCCAGGCTGCAGAGATTGTTCATGTGACGACACACAACGACTGATATGATGTGGCATCATGAAAAGAGGATCGGTGCGGAGGGCATACTTAGACATACTGCGGACGGAACCGAATGGAAGGAATTTGATGACATGTACCCCCGTTTCGCTGAGGACCCCCGTAATATCAGGTTAGGTCTTGCCTCTGATGGTTTTAACCCATTTGGGAATATGTACAACTCTTATAGCATCTGGCCCGTTATTGTCATTCCATATAACTTACCTCCATGGAAATGTATGAAGGATCCGTTCATGTTTATGTCATTGCTTATCCCTGGTCCACGTTCACCTGGTAAAGATATAAATATTTACTTGAGACCATTGATCGATGAGTTACAAACATTATGGAATGTGGGTGTGCATACCTATGATGCAGCTTCAGAGCAGTATTTTCAGATGCATGCCGCATTATTATGGACCATTAATGATTTTCCAGCCTATGGTTCATTATCTGGATGGAGCACTAAGGGATACATGGCATATCCAGTTTATGCGGATCATACACCTTCGCAACGATTACGAATAAATCGGATACACGGGGCACAGAAGATTTCTTGAGTCGAGTCATCCTTGGCGGAGGAGTAAATTATTTAACGGGCAACATGAACCTCAGAGTAAGCCCAGTCGATTGTCTGCATTTGACATACTTTGCCAACATCAACATCTCAAAGACAGCACACCAGGTAAACATCCTAAAAATAGAGATAAAATTCGAAAACGGTTACCTGAAGAGTTGAATTGGACAGGAAAGAGTATTTTCTTTGAGTTAGAATATTGGGGGACTCTGAGTTTGCGACATAATTTGGATGTAATGCATATAGAGAAAAATATTTGTGAGAGTTTAGTGGGTACACTATTCAATATTCCGGGTAAGACAAAAGACACTGTAAATGCTAGATTGGACCTACAAGATCTTAGAATTCGCAGTGAATTGCATTTACAAAACTTCTCTCGAGGTTTTATTAAGCCTCCTGCTAGTTATGTGCTCAATCAATCGGAGAGAAAATCATTCTGTGATTGGCTGAAAATGGTTAAATTCCCTGATAATTATGCATCCAATATTGGGCGTTGGGTCAGAGATGAAACAATAACGGGATTAAAGAGTCACGATTGTCATGTGCTGCTCGAGATTCTCCTTCCTGTTGGCATTTGACCTTATCTCCCCCCGAATGTATGCGACGTCGTACTTGATCTATGTGGCTTTTTTAAACAATTGTGTCAGAGGACATTAAGCACATCTGTTATTGACGACCTTGAGCGAGGAATCGTGATAATCCTATGCAAGCTGGAGCGAATTTTGCCACCTGATTTCTTTGATGTCATGGTACATCTGGCTGTGCATTTACCGGCTGAAGCTAGAAATGGAGGTCCTGTCCATTACAGATGGATGTATCCCATTGAGAGGTACTATATATATATATATATATACAGTTTTATATAAGAAAATTTGTAACCGTTTTTATGTGCATAGAATTTAGTCTTAATGCAAACTTGTTGTCATATCTGCAGAGCTTTGAGAGATTACAAAAAATATGTGAAAAAGAAGGCACGCCCTGAAGGTTCAATAGCTGAAGCTGTTATAATAAGTGAAGCAATAACATTTTGTTCGATGTACATGCAGAATATTGAAACTCATTTCAATCGTCAGCCACGAAACTATGATGGAGATGCAAGTAATAACCAAGAGATCACAGTGTTCCGTCAAAATTACAGACCATTTGGGGCAGTAGGTGTCAAATTACTAACCCTTCAGGAAGTTCAACGTGCGCATTGGTTTATATTGAGTAATTGTGATGAAGTGCAACCGTATTTAACGTAAGTTTTTTGGTGCATCATTACTGTATTTTTTCCATACATTAACCGTGATAATTTATTGTAGGCAACATCTAACAATGCTACAATATGATGGTGACCATAATGTTGATGAAACCCCCACAAAAAAGAATTTCCTAAATGGTTTGAGACAACTGTAAGTTAGAATATTTTATTTTATTTTGATCCTAACATTAGACATTTCAGTTTTTTATATTAACACATATATTTCATTGTCAGATTATTAATCAAGTGCAAAATGGTCAATTGGACTCGCAATCCTCGTTGGTTTCTTTGGCTTATGGGCCTCAAAAGCAGGCGTATGAGTACAGTGGATGTATTGTCAACGGAGTTAGATTTCATACCGAACAGCGAGATGTTAATCATGTGACTCAAAATTCTGGAATTATAGTCCAAGGAGAACACGGCTCAGATGTAATTGACTTCTACGGCGTATTGCAATCGGTCATTGAGTTGATATATCGACCCAGACGACATATTGTGCTATTCCAATGTAAGTGGTTTGACACAAATGCCAGAAAGATGAGAATTCAAGTTAGTAATCATCTCACGTCAATTAATGTTCAACGTTGTTGGTACAAGAATGATCCATACATTTTTTGTACGCAAGCACGTTCAGTGATATATACCTGATCCTAAGTTAGGAACTGGATGGATGGTGGTAGAAAAGTTACAATATAGGGCCATTTGGGACACGCAGGAGAAAGATATAGTTGACATATCAGATGAAACACAAGAAGTCTCCGGCAATTTTGAAGTTCCTGAACAGATATTTTTTGGACCAACTGCCAACGTTCCTGAAAATATCACATTAACTCGAGCTAGTACAGACGTTGAGCTAATTCCTCATTCTGAAGTGAGCGTTGAAGTAGCAAGTGAAGAACAATTTGACACTGAAGATGACTTCGATTCCAGTCACGAACCTCAAATACCGACGATAATAGTGATTAATTATGAAGTTACAATATTTTGTGATTGATGAATAATTTTATGGATTATAATGTATGGTTGTTGATTTTAATTACTCTTTAGATATGGTTGAAATATTAACGTAATGATTTATAGTATAACTATGATATATTTATTTTTAATTAATAATTTTAATGATAGACATTTAGCGTCGAAATAAAATTGTCGACGCTAAATGTAAGACATATAGCGTCGAGATACAATAGTCGACGCTAAATGAAGACATTTAGCGTCGATTATTATTCGACGCTAAATTAAAGACATTTAGCGTCGATTATTCCTAAATAAAAATTAAATTTCCTGGAAAAATAACCCTAAATTTTTAATAAGCCGCCCATTTTTTTGCGTCGAAATAGTCGATGCTAAAATCAAATTAATTCGACGCTAATTGTACATTTAGCGTCGAATTTTGTATTTCGACGCTAAATATAAAAATTCAATTTCCCGGAAAAATAACCCTAAATTTTAATGAACCACCAACGTATTTGCGTCGAAGTATTCGACGCTAAAGAAAATAAATTCGACGCTAAATGTCGTTTAAATCCCTAAAACCAGAGACCTCTTCTTCTCGGCTCAAACGAGCAAAATTCGCCCAAGCACTCTCTTCTTCTGCATTCTCGGCTTCTAGACATCGCAAGCAACGAATTTAAGGTAAGTCTCACTTTTTGATTTTAATTTGATGATGATGGTGATGGTTTTCATTTGTTGATTTATGGTTGTTGATGATGATGATTGTTGAAGTTGATGATGAATTTTCATGATATGAATTTGTATGATGATGATTGTTAAAAGAGTGGAATCATTGATGATGATGATGATGATGATTGTTGATGATGATTGTTGATGAATGATGATGATGATGATTGTTGATGCTTGATGATGATTGACAAATGATTAATGATGAATGATGATGATTGACACGTTAAATGGGCAGAACAGCTGCTGTTCGTCGTCCTCAATCGTCGTCCATCATGTTCGTCGTCCAAATTTGGAATGTTTGTATGTGTTTTGGAATTCGAAAGTTCATATAGTATAGTATGTGTTTTGGAATGTTTGTTATGGTTATGCGTGTGCATGAGGAGTCGTGTGTATTGGTTTTTAAATGTGCTTCGTGGTTGGTTGTATGATGATTGTGTGTGTGACTGTGTGTATGTACGTGTATGATGGAACTCGTAGATTATATGGATAATGAATGCATATGTGAAATGAATAAATGAATGAATGAATTTGAAAACGAAAGTGAGCATTCGATGTTATAAGCGCTTTTGTTAAGTTGTATTGACTTGTATGGATATGTATGTATATGTATAAGAACTTTGGAATTTGATGACGCTAATGCGACGGTTTTTGCAGATGGCACCGGGCAATCGCAAACGGGCTACCGCGACTCCATCTACATCAGCAAGGGCAACTGGCCCTGATGATTTCTCTCTGCTAGCACAGGTGACTCCAATACAGTGAAAGGTCGAGGAAGCACCCGTGGCCTGGGGTTGGCTAAGTACGTTAAGGCTCACGGCCGTATCCGGATAGAGATATCAGATGATGGACACACTCAAGTCGGACAACATAATTCAGCGTTTAATACAGCCATAGGAGCTACAGCTCGATATGAAGCTCCCCAAAACTACGTATCTTGGAGAAAGATACCGTGGGAGACGAAAATGAACCAGCTATTCCCTTCGCTACTTGTAAGTTTTCGATATTGTTTGTTATTTAACATTTTTATTTTATACTTATTTTTACTCGAATTTTCATGTAGGAATGGTTCGACTTCGATCTGACCCAAGTGAATGTCCAACAATATATTGACTACCACATGGGGAAAAGTTATAAAGATTATAGAACAAAAGTCCTGAAACCAATATTCGACGAACATGGACCTTCAAATGCTCCACAACACAAGCCTGATTTTATAGAGGAACAAGATGGACATTTTTATGTGAGCTTTGGTCTAGCAAAAAACACGAGGTAAATTTTGAAATAAACGGAAATTTATAATTGTCTTTGTTTTCGGTACTTACAGTGTTGGTAAATACAGGATAAATGTCACGCAAATGCGGAAAATCGAAGTCACTTGCGTTTTAACCACGGTGGAGGTTCGAAGCCATTTATCCAACATCGTGCCGAACATGCTGAGGTAAATATATCATAACGTAAAATTTAACAGTTAATTGCTTTTACTAATCTGGAATAATATTGAATTTATTTTATGTTTATAACAGAGTAGCACAGATGAGGTGCAATCATTTCCAGATTTTTTCCGTGTGACGCATTACAATGAGAGGAACAATGGATAAATGAAGAAGTCGAACGCTGCTATGTAAGTTTCAGTTTTTAAAATAAAATAATTAATATTATATATGCTAATTTTTTTCTCAAATTCTAATATTAACTTATTTTTTGAAACAGAACGAAATTATGGAATTCCAACATCAAACTCAGGAGACAGGGTCCGACCCCATACCAGATGAGCAGCTGTCGCAATTGGTTTTCAAGAATCAGACAGCTTACAAAGTTGGTCTTGGCACTCGTAAGAAGCCAACGTCATCTGCACGCAATAGTGGTAATTTGGACAATGTCTCTCTTCGAGACGAGTTAGTCACCACCAAAGACGAGCTGCAGCAGACTAAGGAGAAGCTACAATAGGTCACGGTGGACCACGAGAAGAAGATGATGGACCACGAGAAGAAGATGGAGCAGTTGGAACAGCAACTGCTGGCTTTCCGTCAGATGTTCGAGGCCTCAATGAGTCATGGTGCATCGGGCTCGAGCGTCCCCCCATCACAGTAGAAATTAATTTTATATTTTGTTTTGTATAAACATTTTGAACAAATAGATTTAATATAATATTCTTTTTTCTAAAACAAATTTCAATATAATATTTCGTCATTTTGTTATTAATTACATTTTTTTCAACTAAATTAAATATTTTAGCCCAAAAAATAAGTAAATTACTAATTTTTAAAAAAATAATTTTTTACTTTTAGCGTCGAATATTTCGACGCTAATAGTATACAAATGGCCGCTGTAAGCGTACATATAATACTTTTTTAATATACGTTAGCGTCGACAAGTTTCGACGCTAAAAGTAAAACTTTTAGCGTCGAATCTTTCGACGGTAATAGTAAAAAAAATGGTCGCTGTAAGCTTACATATAATACTTTTTTAATATACTTTAGCGTCGACAATTTCGACGCTAAAAGTTTGAATTTTTGCGTCGTATTATTTCGTTGCTAAATATAAAATATAGCGTCGGACAATTTACTTTAGCGTCGAAAAAAAAAAAGGACGCAGAATACTGTTTTTTAGCGTCGCATGTAATTATTTCGACGCTAAAAGTGATTTTCGTCGACATTTTATCGTCCATTTTTTGCTTCTAATTTCTTCGACGCTAAATCTCTTTTGCGTCGAAACCGTAACTTATGGCGTCGAAATAATTCGACGCTAAATGGTCTAATTCTTGTAGTGTATTCTTGAGTTGTTCATCCGTGAGATCTCTTAATAAGGTAGCTTAAGGTTCAAGTATTGTATGAATTGAACATGATTAAAACTCAAAAGTTGAGTTGATGATTTGATTAAATGTTAATATTATTTTATTAATAATTGTATGTTATGTGATCCTTTTTGAGTGCTTCGTTGCATGGGAATTATTCCATTTGAACACAAGTATGAATGCATATGAGCATTTGATGGTCAGATTTCTGGACAAAACGGTTAACCGGTTGATTTTAAAAGGCTAGCTGTTTGCCGTGTAAATCAAAATATATATTCTGTTTTAATGGTTAGTCAATTATTTGATAACGGCTAACCATTGAGAATAAACGGCGAGCTGTTTTGGTGTTCAAAATGTAACGGCTCCACCGCGAATTGGTTTAACCAAAATTTGAAAAATATTTTCAGATTTCCACAAACGCGCTTCCGCCCCACCTTGACAGTATGATCAGCCATTAGTATGATTTAAAAAAAAAAAAAAAAAAAAAATCTTATCCAATATACAAGGTTTTCGATACAAGTAGAATTAACTTAATTCCTACTTTTTTTCACAGGGACTGTTTGTAGGCATTCATTAATGTGATATTTGGAATAATTTGCAGTCACATCACATTGCATTGCAGTGACGACGTGTTCCATGGAGATTAAGAACAGCATATGACAACAGCTGATGTACGAAGATGGTCTCAATATGTATGAAATGGAATCTTGTGACACCGAAATCCATCTTACACAATGTGGATAATTCGATTATGGACTTTTATGTATCACACTTGAACAAGAGCTTTAGTATAAGGTTAAAGTGACTTCTTCATATTTGGCCTTTCGCTCTGTCTCTGGCCAGTTATGAAAACCGAAGTGATATCAGCTACGTGTCTCAATCAATTACTTGAAATTTATACTCCACACGTCTCGTATGCTTGCTTTCGCCGGCTAAAGAAACAAAAATATATGCATCATCTAGAATCAGTAAAGATGTCTGAATACGAAAAAGCATGAACTTTTCTGCATTAGTATGCTCTTCACTTGATCTTTAAATACTATAATTTACAATTAAAGTCAAACAAATTTTTTTCCTTATTAGGTGGATCTCTGTATGGATCCTTTTCTTTATACACTTATCTTAAATTATTATATCATTAAGTTAATTTACACAAATGACAATGAGAATAAAATGCTCCGCAATAATGATCTCCACAACAATTATAATTAAAACTAAATAGTGGATTGCAAGAGAAAGAGAGTGATTAATCTAATTACTAAAAAGATATTAGAATTTAGGGTTGTAACTTCACTTAAGCACACAAACATTGGTGTAGAAACGAAGCATGATTTTTCTCTATGCCTATGACGTTGGCGACCACAACACTATTGAGGTCGCAGCTCGCAAAAAGTACAGATAGTCCCACGGGGAACTAACCGGAGAATAAATGAGTCGCCACCCAGTATGAGATACTAGAATGATTTAAGACCGCATTACACTCCTCGCAAGATTTAACCTTAATCTTGTTTGGGTTCAGAATGGTCTCTTACTAATGCAAGGGTCAAAAGAGGATCCATATGTCTTATAATGAAAAACAGTTTATATTAAATATAACAATCATTACACATTCATTAATTACAGTAAACAAAGATAAATTAAATTCAGTCAGAGGGAGTCAAATCCAGCCTGATGTAAATCTTCATGTCTGACTGGGTGTACAAGATGACCGACCGAACTTGCGGCGTAATCCAGAAAGCATAGGGACGCAGGGTCGTATCCTCACACATCAATCATCACATCTCCAAAGAAAATGATTAGCATAATAATAATAGATAATGATAAATAATAGATGTTTAAGCATAAAGGAAATATAACATTAGATTGAAGTCATGCACGTCTACTTCCATGTGGTACGTGGAATTATATCCCGAGTTGCAAACCATACTACTGTCCATTTATAATCGATTATGTAATTTATGTATGGGTTTCCATCCTATCTACCATAAAAAAACAGATTGCTCGACGTAGCCAATTAAGTAGCTAGACCTACTGTGCGACGAATACATGTCGTCCGTGTTGAAAATTATCTAAGGTCCCAAGATCAAACAAGACATGAAAACATGCGTGAATACACCAATGAAGATAGCGGAATACTTACATTGATCGGTTATGTCGAATTGAAGACAAATGAAGGCCAAAAACGCACTGTCATGTAAGCTTACTGCATGCAGTCCACTGCCTCCAAAAACAGAATTTTGAGATGAGAAACGCAGCTCCTAGCTTCGTTGGATGGATCCCGGCTCATGGTCGAACCTCCCTACCACCTTCGCAAGACTTGTAAGTGTGCTAGCACTTGAATTTTCACCATGAAAATCCACTCTTGCTTCCCTAAAGTCACGCCCAAACCTAGTCAAAAACAGTCCACATTTTGTGTGTTTGGCGTGAGGAGAGGAGAGAGTTTGAGAGAGAAGAAGTTTTGTATTAAGTTAAAATGATTTACCAAAAATCAATTTATATTTATGCCATAATTTTCATTAAATTAATAATAAAATTATGACACATAACATGCAATGGCTTAGAGTGTCAAACACTCAAACTCCATGCAATGACATTGAGTGCAATGTACACAATCTACATGCAAAGCATTAGAATGACATGTGTCATGTGGGCCCCACACGTTTCCAAATAAAAGTGGGCCCACGTGCACTCACGCGTTCGGGTTCGATATTTCCGAAATACCGAGCTTACGTCGCGACGTTAATTCAATCGAATAATTACGGCTACCGAAATTATTATTTACGTCGCTAACGAATTAATTCTAAATTAACTCGTTTGCCCGAATTAAAATCTAATTTTAATTCCGCGTCGAAATCTAATTTCGTCTAATATATCGAATATATTAATACATCGATTAATTCCGAATTAATCGTTCTCTCTCTTTAGACGACATTTTATCCCGGATAAAATATCTCCGTTATTAATCCTAGATTAATTTTCTCTCTCTTCTATATAATCCCAGATTATTCAAGAGTGCGAGTTGTGCGTCATCGGTGGATTATCGGGAAGCGACCCATGAGATCCCCGGATAATCTGGCAGTAAATACGGTCGTCGGAGTATCCGAATCACGTACGTACCAAGTACTACGTTCTACCGATTTACGAGACAAGGTCGACTCCTAGCAAAGCACCAAGTCTACCCAATTCTCCGGACATATCCATTTAAGAATATTTAGATCTGTATCAAGCGTAGTATACTAATGTATTGTGTATATCGGCCCAGTATCGGATAATCACGTGCTAGGGCTGGGGCTGGATAAGTGTCTGCCCCGTCCGAAACACATATCGGATGTCTGGTAACTAGTCTCTATAATCGGATATTCATGACCTGGTCATAATATCACGATTGGATGCGCATCACTTTAAGAGCACTAATACCGTATCCTGCGTGACATCATCTCCATTATGACTGGAGTGACACTTCCGTCTTGACATCACATCCAATACACTACGATTCTCAATATACCCGGCATTGGCGTACACAGAACCGGTTACAGTCCTAGACGACCTCAACTAAAGTATATCGATTGTCGTAAGCATTAGCGATGTAAGTCTCAGGTTAAGACTATACACACCTACCTTGATTTCGGCCTCCCATAGACACATCGTCATAATACCAATGGGATTCCGAGGGGTCTATCCAGAGCGAAGCTGTTTCCCGTACCATCGGTGAAACACGACCTCCTATCGCACTTGCATAAGTATCCAATACTTATATATATGAGAACTATGTCGTTGTGCCATCACAACGCGCACAAGTGCAATACTAGCCTATTCCGCATTATCGATGTCCAGTCTCGATAATACTACGGCTAGGGATATTTAATGATTAATCCTTCGTGGACTGATACTGTCTCATATCATCTCAATCCAGGAACTAATCATAGGGACCTCTCTTCATTTATATATCTATGGTGATCTAATCACAAATGATGAGAGTGCAATTTCCTTGTCACATAGTTAATTTGCTACAACAACACAATGATCTGTGCAAATAGTGACGCTATGGGTCATATTATCCAACAGTCCGGCCAAATATGTGGCTTCACTCAAAACAGTGAAATGATGAAGAAAAATTTAAATATTAAGTATCCTCGGGTTGTAGCTTGAACGGTACTTGACTCTCTAAATACATCGGCAAATCAAAGGAGTAGTTTGGTCTTATGCTAGAGTATTGTGGTTGTGGCTCATGTTTGAAGATTTGGAAGAAAGAAAGGTTGATTGTTTTGGGCTATTTTTGTTCTCTGAAAGTGTTTATCAGTTCCTTAAAAGGTTACATATCAGAATCTACAGGTCTCTCGGTCTCCAAATTTTGATGTCAAACATCTCTAAGTTCTCTCAACCTCATTCGCATAGTGTTTAGGTTTCGTTTTGACAGGGAATATCTTCTCGGATGAGGGGAACTTATTATTTTAACAAAAGGCACTTAGGAATTTATTTTTTAAAGATGAAACTGTTGTTTTGTAGGATTTGGGCTTAAAAAAAAAAAGATCGTAACCTTTTATAAAACTAAAGATCGAAGCATATTCGGCCAGACATTGAATCATGTCCGGCTGGATATGACTAACATATGTTTGGCCAAACATGACTAACATATGTCTGGCCAGACATAGACAATATCTGGCCAGCGGTATTTTGGGGTTTCCCAGCACTAAACCTTGTAACTCCTCGAACCTTTAGACACATTGCTATGAGAGACTCATCATCGGGCTAGATGTAAAAATACAGTATCTACAGTCACCCCTACATTAGCAGGCTTTTGCAATGTGTCACAATGACAAGTCTATCAAAGTGATGCATGTATTTTTACTTACATGGTTTGTCGAGAATCACCATATTTACATTGATGTACGGGCCCTCGAACCTGTTGATGGCTCGATTAGAGATTCTTCGATCCCTATCTGAAATTTTGTGGTTGATTGTTCAGACCCTCAAGTCCTCTAACACTTTGATTGTGAGACACTTTGATCTCGCTAGGATTCATTCCTAACTTCAATAATTGATAAACCCACATGCTTCTATCAGTGATGGGATGCTTCAATCTCGTTAGGCTTCTTTTCTAGCTCCAACTGTTGATAGACCTGTAGGTTTCAAATGCTCTGATTGGTAATGAGATGCTTCGATCTCGCCGGGCTTCATTCCCAACTCCAATAATTGATAGACCCACATGTCTTCAATGCCTCGATTGGTTTGAGATGCCTTGCTCTTTGTGTGATAATTATTGGATCCTTGAATCCTCTGATGCCTCGATCTCTGCAGCGATAGTCCTTTGCACGCTCGCATAACCCCAGCACGCGTGGGAAGAGCACGTGCGAGTAGGTCCCATTTGGCAGATTTCATACAAGTCACCTGGATAATAGCATAAGGCCCCCCAACTATTATAATTTGATCCATGAACTTCATTTTAACTTCAGTTTTATCCCAAAATTTAAATATAAAGTCATAATTAATTACTCTTGACAATTTAAGAGATAAATTATTATATCAAGTATTTTTTATACATGGGTATAAAAATAGTCATTTGTTAGTGAGAATTAATTATCTATCAAAAAAAATAAATTTCAGCGTAATTAATTTATTTGTGACACAAAGATAAATATAAAGAATTAATTTATCTCATAAATTTTATCACAATATTCAAGAATATAATTTTATGGATAATTAAACCTCTTATCTATAAAGAATAAAATTACATTATTAAGATTATTTTTCAAGATAATATAAAGTGTACCCTGATGTGAGAATTGCTTATGAGTTTAGTGAAATTGTTGCAGCCAAAGTGACATTTTCACTCAATCTTTTAAGTAATGATGGTCTTACATATTTTAGGGATGTTTATTTTTTTGATGTGTAGTCTTCTGTCCAAATATGTGGATTGTATGTTAAGTTTTAGAAATGTTACATATGAGACATATGGTTGGGAATGAACTAGTCTGAGTGGTTTATTCACCCAAAGGTGGTAAACTTATAAGGATTGGATAAGTTTCTGAATCGTCTTATATGAAGAATTTTTAATTATTCTGCCCAAAGGTGTTTATACAGTGATGTGCCAAAATTCTTAGTATAATACTCTTTTATGACTTGAAGTTTTATTTATTTTTTTATTATCTTGTGTTGAGCTTAAACTAAAGAATTGCATTGTTATTTATTTTTTAGTCACCTTTTCAGTTAACAACAACACTATGACTATAAAGATGTTAACTGGTTCCAATTTTAACGTGTCGAAGAGAGATGTGCAGTTGGCTATGGAATTAGCAGATAGAGATCTAGTTATGACTATTTTTAAGCCAGTTGATATTAATAGTTCCATTACTGATACGGATAAGCAGCTACATACAGTATGGCATAAGTCAAATCGCATGTGCTATTTGACTATAAAGAGATCAATTCCTGAGCATTTACTAAGTGATCTTCCAGAAACCTCTATAGCAAAAGATTTCCTAACAGTTGTCTCTAAAAGATACAAAATCTCCATAATGGCAATGAAGGTGTTAGAGAGTACATTTTGATGATGGTCCATATTTAGAACAAGCTAAAAAATTTTAGCATTGTTCTTCCAGATGCTTGCATTGTCAATCAAGCATTGAATACTCTACTTATAGAGTTTGGTACAATGGTAACTACTTACAATTTGAGGGACGAATCTTGGAATGTTAATGATTTCATTGCCATATGTTTTGCTGAGGAAGAGAAACTAAAGGCATGGCATATAGATGCAGCTCTCATTGTTTCTAAGCCTCGCAAGGAATGTAAGAAATCTAAATTTCCATCTTTTGATAATGTTCAGAATTATAATAAAACTGGTCAGACAAATGCTAAAGTAGTTGTAAATGAGTCTTCAAAAAGAACTTAAATATTTATTTTTTAAAAAGAAAGGGCATATGAAGTCAGAGTGTTCTAATTATAAAGTTTGGTTAGAGAAACTAATGAGTGGTATTTCTATCACTATTTTCCACTCATTTAACCTAATATTTTGTATAGTTTCTTGAGTTTTGTGAATATTTTGATGTGTTTTGTGTTATTTTGTAGATAAATAAAGTTTTAGGACATTCTGGAGGTGATTTGGACCAAAACAGTGAAAATTAAGAAAATGGCATTTTGGTAATTTGGGCGCGTCGCGACGCCTAACGTGCACCAGAGCTGCTAACGTGCGCCGGGTCAACAGGTCAGAATTTGAGAAGTTTGACTTTGCTAACGTGCGCCGTGCCACGTGTCACCATCACAGCCGATCTGCTAACGTGCATTGTGTTGGATAATATGACCCATAGCGTCACTATTTGCACAGATCATTGTGTTGTTGTAGCAAATTAACTATGTAATAAGGAAATTGCACTCTCATCATTTGTGATTAGATCACCATAGATATATAAATGAAGAGAGGTCCCTATGATTAGTTCCTGGATTGAGATGATATGAGACAGTATCAGTCCACGAAGGATTAATCATTAAATATCCCTAGCCGTAGTATTATCGAGACTGGACATCGATAATGCGGAATAGGCTAGTATTGCACTTGTACGCGTTGTGATGGCACAACGACATAGTTCTCATATATATAAGTATTGGATACTTATGCAAGTGCGATAGGAGGTCGTGTTTCACCGATGGTATGGGAAACAGCTTCGCTCTGGATAGACCCCTCGGAATCCCATTGGTATTATGACGATGTGTCTATGGGAGGCCGAAATCAAGGTAGGTGTGTATAGTCTTAACCTGAGACTTACATCGCTAATGCTTACGACAATCGATATACTTTAGTTGAGGTCGTCTAGGACTGTAACCGGTTCTGTGTACGCCAATACCGGGTATATTGAGAATCGTAGTGTATTGGATGTGATGTCAAGACGGAAGTGTCACTCCAGTCATAATGGAGATGATGTCACGCAGGATACGGTATTAGTGCTCTTAAAGTGATGCGCATCCAATCGTGATATTATGACCAGGTCATGAATATCCGATTATAGAGACTAGTTACCAGACATCCGATATGTGTTTCGGACGGGGCAGACACTTATCCAGCCCCAGCCCTAGCACGTGACTATCCGATACTGGGCCGATATGCACAATACATTAGTATACTACGCTTGATACAGATCTTAATATTCTTTAATGGATATGTCCGGAGAATTAGGTAGACTTGGTGCTTTGCTAGGAGTCGACCTTGTCTCGTAAATCGGTAGAACGTAGTACTTGGAATACAAGTACGTACGTGATTCGGATACTCCGACGACCGTATTTACTGCCAGATTATCCGGGGATCTCATGGGTCGCTTCCCGATAATCCACCGATGACGCACAACTTGCACTCTTGAATAATCTGGGATTATAATAGAAGAGAGAGAAAATTAATCTAGGATTAGTAACGGAGATATTTTATCCGGGATAAAATGTCGTCTAAAGAGAGAGAACGATTAATTTGGAATTAATCGATGAATTAATATATTCGATATATTAAATGAAATTAGATTTCGACGCGGAATTAAAATTAGATTTTAATTCGGGCAAACGAGTTAATTTAGAATTAATTCGTTAGCGACGTAAATAATAATTTCGCCAGGCGCAATTATTTATTTAATTCGATTGAATTAACGTCGCGACGTAAGCTCGGTATTTCGGAAATATCGAACCGAACGCGTGAGTGCACGTGGGCCCACTTTCATTTGGAAACGTGTGGGGCCCACATGACACATGTCATTCTAATGCTTTGCATGTAGATAGTGTACAATGCACTCAATGTTATTGCATGGAAATTGAGTGTTTGACACTCTAAGCCATTGCATGTTTTGTGTCATAATTTTACTATTTATTTAATAAATATTATGGCATAAATATAAATTGATTTTTGGTAAATCATTTTAATCAACACAAAACATTTCATCTCTCTCAAATGCTCTCTTCTCTCACGCCCAAATGGGCACAATGCTCACTGGTTTTGAACCAGAAAAACGTGAGCAATAGGGAAGCTAAGAGTGGTTTCTCATGGTGAGAAATCAAGTGCTAGCACACTTACAAGTCTTGCGAAGGTGGTGGTAGGGAGGTTCGACCATGAGACGGGATCCATCCGACGAAGCTAGGAGCTCCGTTTTCTCATTCAATTTTCTGTTTTTGTAGGCAGTGGACTGCATGCAGTAGGCTTACATGGCAGTGCGTTTTTTGGGTTCATTTGTCTTCAAATCGACTCTACCGATCAATGTGAGTATTCCGCTACCTCCGTTGATGTGTTCACACATAATTTCATGTCTTGTTTGATCTTGGGACCTTAGATAATTACCAACACATTGTGCCACGTGTCATCATCCTACGGTGCCGACAATTACTATTTCACGTGTGCCACGTGTCATCTACGTGCTGCCACGTCATCCGGTCAACGAGTCAACTCTGTCACGTGTCTTGCCACGTCACCATCCACATCAGCAGGTCAACCGAGTCAACATGCCACGTCATCATCAGCCAATCACAGCGTGACATGTGTCGCAATCCTCCGGTGCCGACAATTGATCTCAGCCGCCTTGCCATGTCATCGCCACGTCAGCATAATAATTGAGCTCTTCGCCGCCTCGCCATGTGTCGCCTTATCTTCTTATCCGAATTGCAAGGTGTCAAAGCCTTAGCAAGCCACTCCAAAAGAAGCTGGCGTCACGACTCTGGAAGCCTACCGGGGTCTATAAATTGAGCTCGAGATTTCAGTTTTTGATGCACCACTCTCTCTCATCTCTTTGATGTAAAGAAAGAGTTTTTCTCTCTAGTTTCTTTTAGTTTTTAGTTTTTTTTTTAATTTAAGTTTTGTAATTAAATTTTAATTACTTTTTGTAATAATAGTAATTTACTTTCTTTAATTTTACAGTTTTTACTATTCACCATGAGGAGGTAACTTCCCCAGCTAGGGTGAAAGGTAATTCTTTTACTATTACTATTTAGATTAATCTCCCTTAAAAATAATATATTCATTATTTAAAATTTGACTTAAAAGGATACCGCTATATTGGTCGGTTGGTAATTAAATTTTAATCTGGTTTAAACCTGACTAATCAAGGATACTGCCAGATTGGTCGGTTGGTAATTTAATTTTGGTTCCGCCTTTATGGCTGGTTTATGGACAAATATTACCGCCTTAATGGCTTGTTGGACTTAATTGACTTAATCAGGATACCGCCAGATTGGTCGGTTGGTAATATTATCACAAATTTATATATTATTTTATGGGAGATATCTAAATTAGTAGTAGTAAAAGTAATTCCTTTTACTTTATCATTTTATTTTATTATAATTTACTTTTCAGTATTTACTTTACCGCATTTTTACTTCAAGTCTTTTATTTTCAAGTTTTTACCAGCCCTAGTTATGTGTTGTAACTAAATAAGTTATCTGGGGTTGTGATGATTTTTAATATCACCGATTTATAAGGGGTTAGATTATAGTTTGGGTATTATAAAGATTTATTTATTAAGTTTTAATCTTAATGCTTTTTATTAACTGGCCACTAATAAATTGACTAGGTAAGCTTAAAATGAACTAGACATAGGGATTTTAAGTTTTAGACCTTAGACTCAATAGCCCACGATCTTCCTTGAGGATAGATAACCCTTTAATAGAATTCCTTACAGGATAGGAATATACCTACTGGGCGGGGGTAGCCTTAATTGGAACTTAATCTTAATGAATCCAGATAGTTTGGTTGACATAGACATATGGTTCAATTGGGTTAAACTGGGTATTTGTGTCTGACCATCGACAGGGGCTTACACGTAATTTAGTGTTCCAGGTTAATAAATCAATATATTACCCAACTTTAAGATAGCCACTTCATCTATAAAATGATATTAAAAGAAATCACAACCCTAGATAGTTTTTAATATTGAATTTTCTTAAAACCTACTTTCGAATAATTTTATTTACTTGTTTTTAAATTTTGAATCGTCACCATTTCAAATCAATCAAACAACCTGTTAGATACTAGTAATCATTTGACCTCATAAAATTAATAGCTTAGGTATTAAGTCATCGTGGGATCGATACTTTTTATACTACTTGAACGATACGTACGCTTGCGTTATACGTGTGTTTACGCCGGTCAAGTTTTTGGCGCCGTTGCCGGGGACTTATTTATCTTTCACTATTAGTTTAGGGGTTAGATACCTTTACTTGTATCTAATTTCTTTTTAATTATTGTTTTTGTTTTCTTGTGTTTCAGGTTCTCAGAAACTTCATGAGACGAACCAGAAGTTTTGAACTTCCACCGCTTGACCCGGAATTGAAAGAACCATCAGACAGTTGAGAATGGAAAGGCGAGAAGGCCAAGAAGCTTTAGTCAACATGGAACCTGAACCTTTGGAAGTTGCACCACCAATTCCCATTCGAGACAGAACCATTCGGTGGTTGACAGACTCATTTCTTGCATTGTACTTCCTCCATTACCAGTAAATGCAGGTGACATCAAAACTTGCATTCAGATGATTCAGCAGTCAGTTCAGTTTGTGCGGAATGCAAGTGAAGATCCTAATGCCCACATCAGCAACTTCCTGGACGTTTGCTGCACTTTCAATTACAACCGAGAAGCTGAAGAAGCAATGAGATTGCGTGTTTTCCCATACTCCTTGAAGGACAGAGCTAAAGCTTGGCTACATTCACTACCAGCAGGTTCCATCACAACTTGGAACACTTTAGCCACCAAATTTCTTGCAAAGTACTTTCCACCAGCCAGAACCGGAAAGTTGAGGAATGACATCACATCCTTTGTACAATAAGATTCAGAAACTCTCTACGAAGCTTGGGAAAGGTACAAAGATTTGCTTCGGAAATGTCCTTACCATGAGATTCCAAAATGGCTTCAAGTCCAAACATTCTATAATGGACTTTCTGGAATAATGAGAACCACAATCGATGCTGCTGCTGGAGGAGCTTTAATGGCGATGGGAGAAGATCAAGCCTGGGAACTAATCGAAGAAATGGAAAACAACATTTCCTTGTGGCCAACAGAAATGAGCATGATCCAAAGAATTGCAGGAATTTATGAAAGTGGAGCCAATACAGCAGTCAGTGCCAAGCTAGATCAGATATGCAAATTCATGGAGACTCTTACCACTGGATCCACAAGTTTACCATATGGAGAAGCACCAGAACTAAACCAACTTGAAGAGACGGTGAATTATGTCAACAATTTCAACAGACAGGGGAACAATCCATATTCCAACACTTACAACCCAAGGTGGAGGAATCATCCTTATTTTTCATGGAGCAACAATTCAGGGCAAAAGAACTATCCACCACCTGGATTCCAGCAACAGAACAAAAGCCAGGAATTGAAAAAGAACCAGAAATGAAAGAATGGATTGCAGAGATGTTCAAAAAGCAACAAGCAGCATATGATGCTATATTTCAAAGCCAATCTGCTTCTATCAAAGCACTGGAGAATCAAATCGGACAACTGGCCAATGCTCAGAGTTACAGACCACCACGAAATCTTCCCGCAATACAGAACCAAATCCAAGGAACCGAGGGAAGGAGCAATGTCAAGCCATCACCTTGAAAAGTGGTACTGAAATCAACAAAGATGTTGGAATCAAGGCAGCCATTGAAGATGTTCCAAAAGAAGCAGAGCAACAGATGGAGGAAAAAGAAGTAAAGGAAAAAGAACCAGAAAGAATCATTCCACCTCCACCTTTTCCTCAACGTCTTCAGAAAAACAAATTGGACAAGCAGTTTGCTCGATTCTTGGAGGTGTTCAAAAAGCTTCACATCAACATCCCATTTGCAGAACCTTGGAAGAAATGCCCAGTTATGTCAAATTCATGAAAGACATTCTTTCACGAAAACGGAGATTGGGAGACTACGAAACAGTAGCATTAACGGAAGAATGCAGCGCCATTATTCAGAGGAAACTTCCCCCAAAGTTGAAAGATACTGGCAGTTTCACAGTTCCTTGCACCATTGGAGAACATTATATCGGTAAGGCTTTATGTGATTTAGGAGCCAGTGTTGACTTGATGCCTTTTTCTATTTACAGGAAACTGCAGATTGGAGAAGCAATGCCTACCTCAGTTTCATTGTAACTTGCTGACCGAATACTCGCATTTCCAAAAGGTTTTGTTGAAGATGTGCTGGTCAAAGTAGACAAACTAATTCTCCCAGCAGATTTCATCATCCTTGATATGGAAGAAGACAAAGAAATACCTATCATTCTTGGGAGACCATTCTTGGCTACAGGTAAAACTGTGATTGATGTACAAAAAGAGAACTAACCATGAAAGTGCAGGACCAAGAAGTGACCTTTAATGTTTTCAAAGCCATGAAATTCTCGAGCGATGAAAAGGAAGAAGAATGCTTCAGAGTTGATGTTGTTGATAATATCGTTCAAAATATTGAGCCAACTCCCACAGATACACTTGAAGCTTACATCACTAACATGACTGACAGTGAGCTAGATGCTGAAATCCTGGAATGTATCAACTACCATGACAAAACATTCCGATTCAAAGCAACACCACCAGTTGAAAGTTTGGAACTGCCAAAGAAAGATCGAATCAAGCCCTCGATTGAAGAACCACCACAGTTGGAGCTGAAGTTACTTCCGAGTCATCTCAGGTATGCATTTCTTGGAAACTCTTCTGAATTACCTGTTATTATTTCTTCTTCACTAACATTGGAGCAGGAAGAAAAGTTGCTGAGAGTGTTACGAGAGCACAAGAAAGCCATTGGCTGGACTATAGCAGACATTCGAGGCATTAGTCCATCATTTTGCATGCACAGATCCTGATGAACGATGAGTACAAACCCACAGTGGAACATCAACAGAGACTCAATCCAATCATGAAGGAAGTTGTAAAGAAAGAAATCATCAAATGGTTAGATGCTGGCATCATTTACCCCATCTCAGACAGCAGTTGGGTGAGTCCTATGCAGTGTGTACCAAAAAAATGAGGAATTACTGTGATTACCAATGAAAAGAATGAGCTAATCCCAACAAGAACAGTGACTGGATGGAGAGTATGCATGGACTACAGGAAACTGAACAAAGCCACGAGAAAGGACCATTTTCCGCTACCATTTATTGACCAGATGTTAGACAGACTGGCAGGACATGAGTTTTATTGCTTTCTGGACGGATATTCAGGGTACAATCAGATTGCCATCGCACCAGAATACCAGGAGAAAACTACATTTACAGGCTTATGTAGATGATGCATTATGGGCCTACCGGACAGCTTACAAGACACCCATTGGTATGTCTCCATATCGATTGGTTTTTGGGAAAGCGTGCCATCTACCAGTTGAGCTTGAGCACAAGGCGTACTGGGCACTGAAGAAGTTGAATTTTGATTCACAAGCTGCAGGAGAGAAAAGACTTCACCAACTTAACGAATTGGAGGAATTTCACCAACAGGCTTATGAGAATGCCAGATTATACAAAGAAAAGACAAAGAAATGGCATGACCGAAAAATAGTGCACAGACAGTTGGAACCAATGCATCAGGTGTTGCTTTACAACTCAAGGTTGAAAGTTTTCCCTGGAAAATTGAAATCTATGTGGTCAGGTCCATTTGTGATCACTCAGGTTTTACCTTATGGAGCTGTGGAGTTACTGGATCCTAACACCAACAACATATTCAAAGTTAATAGTCAGCGTGTCAAGCACTACTGGGGAGAATCATTTGAGCGACAAAAAGAAAGTGTCACACTTTCAGATCCAGCATAACGTTCAGGCAGTCACGTCTTGCTGACGACTTAAAACTTAGCGCTCGCAGGGAGGCAACCCATGCATTTTTTGTATATATTGTGATTTGGTGTGATTTAATTTTGTGTGTTTAGTTTTTGCAGATTAAGACATTTCAAGATGGAAGAAGCTCTCGCAAATCTTCACAAGCAATTTCCTTCTCTCCCTCAAAAATCTCTGATGAAAGTCTACAAAGCTCGCTTGGAACGGATGAGGTTACTGACAATTCACGGTGTTCCTAATGACATTCGTTGGGTAATTGAAGCACGAGTCTGATTGGTAGGTGAATCTTCTGACTCTTTTATTAAAAATCTGCTTGGTTTTGGAAGAAACACCTATGCAAAGAAACGTAGAGCTAAGCAAATAGGTGTTTGTTATAAATGTGCACGTTGGAATTGCAATACTCATTGTCGTTCTTTAGGAATGGTGTCTGATAATCGCGAAGACAAAATTAAATTCATTAGGGATGGCTTGAGTAAGGAGTCTTTAGATGATATATCTTCGACTCTTGAGACGCATCCTAGTGGATATGTTTACATAGCCTTTCGTAAATTACATACACAATTTCGAAAAGAAAGACAACTGTTAAGTCTCGGGAATCTGACTCAAAAAGACCATGTTTGCCAATTTATAAGAAAATTGGATGGGAAGCTTGTCCCTGACGCATAGACGTTAATCAAGCTGTAAATTTTTGTAAATATTATATCTCTTTGTCTTTTCCTAATAATTGTGATTTGTTTTGTTGTTTTCTTTTATTTTCTCCGACAGGATCCAGACCTTTTTGACTATCACGATTTGTTTAACTAATAATTGTCATTTGGCAGGAACTAGTGCTATTATTTTACTAACCATTTTCAGGTGTTATAAATTCAACTCATCATTGCACTTTTGAAGACATCCAGAGTAAAACATGGAAGCCACTTCAAGAAGACGAGTTGAAAACATCTGTGTGTTTTGCGGTAGTAGTGTTGGAACTAAACCACAATACGTAGAAGCAGCACATGAATTGGGTCGAGTCTTAGTTGCAAGGAATATGCACTTAATATATGGCGGAGGAAAACTTGGACTTATGGGGATCGTTTCAAAGGCGGTACAGGAAGGAGGCAGTCATGTTTTGGGAATCATTCCAAAACCCTTGGCAGAGGAAAATCTTATTGAACCATCAAACGGAGAGGAACTGATCGTGCCAGGTATGTCTGAACAATTGGTATAAACGATTAACCGTGTTGATGCTTTTATTACTTTGCCAGGTGGCTTGGGTACATTGGAGGAAATTTTTATTGTACTATCTTGGGCGAACCTGAACATACACCATAAACCAATTGGACTGCTCAACGTTGATGGATTTTATGATTTTCTTTGTGTGTTTCTTGATGATGCTCGGAGAAATGGGTTCGTGTCAAAACCTTTAAAAGAACTCATCTTTACTGCCAGAACTGCTCCGGATCTAATAGACCAACTCTTAGCCTATGAACCACGAGTTGACCCTATCCTTTCAAAGATAAATTGGTCCGAGGACAATCTTGGTAAGAGGCGTCGGATTAATCTGGATCTTAACCTTTAATTTCCTGTTGATTTTCAGCTAACCAGGTACGACTTTCTTAACTCTCCTTTTACTGTTTAAGACATTGGGGACAATGTCTCATTTAGGTTAGGGGCAGGGAATTAATTGATCAGTACCTTGTTTTTAGTTTGTGTGTTATTTTTATTTTTAGTCCAAAATTTTTAAAAATATATAAAAAAATTGAAAATTTTTCAAAAATTACAAAAATATTTTGTGTTTTTGTGTTTTTATTTTGACTAAAAAGGTGAAATTGGTAAGAGATAGCTGAGTAAGGAGTTTTCACTCCTGAGACGTATCTCAAACCATTTTTGAAACAAGTTAATTTTTGTTTATTTCCTTTTGAATTATTTAATTTGTGAATTCTCCATAATACTGACTAAAATGGATCTTCATATGCTCAATTGGCAGGTATTATCAACATATATGGAAACATACGGACATGAGCTAAAATTGAAAAGTTTGTAATATTCAATGCTCTAGTTTAATTGGAGGAAGCATCTCAAAAAGTTAAAAAAAAAAATCTGAGATCCAAGTTATTAAGTCTGTAAGGGTGTTTTAACACCTAGTGCCCTAAAACCAACTGGTTTGGGAGTCACTGGCCCAAAGCTCGCTACATGGATCAAAGATGCTGCAAAAATATATATCTGAAGTCCGAGTAATTAAGTCCGTAGGGGTATTCTTACATCCGGTGCCCTAAAGCCAACTGGTTTGGGAGCCACCGACCCAACACTCGCTACATAGATGGAAGATATTGTATATAAATAAAAAAATAGAGAAAATTCAAAGAAAAAATCAGAAAAATGAGAAAATTTATTCCATTGCTGCAAAAAGGTGTGAATTCTGATAAAAATTTAGGACAACAATATTACTCTCTAATCAACTGCACTTATTACTGTTGTGGGCAAAAATGAGTTGTTTAATATTATGTTGGCTGTGTATATGAAGAATGACAAATATAATCGGAGAATTTACTTATTCAGTAATTTAGAAAGAAACAAAACAACTAGTAACTTGAAGTAGAAGTTTCACCTGATTAGTCACTAACTTCTTTATTCTTTTTTCTCTTGTCTTTTTGCTTTTGTGTGCATTAGTTTTACTACATTTTTACTTTTTGTAAAATGTTTGTGGGTATCATTGCTGTAAACCCTCACGAGACTATAACTCGTACACTAGGGACACCTAGGGGTTTAAAGGCTTGTTGTATATGCTAAATGCAACCGTGATCCCTACGAAAGTGGCTTAGTTAATTTATTTATGTTATTTTACTCTATGTTTTGATTGAGGACTAGCAAAATGTTAGGTTTGGGGGTGTGATGAGTGGTATTTCTATCACTATTTTCCACTCATTTAACCTAATATTTTGTATAGTTTCTTGAGTTTTGTGAATATTTTGATGTGTTTTGTGTTATTTTGTAGATAAATAAAGTTTCAGGATATTCTGGAGGTGATTTGACCAAAACAGTGAAAATTGGGAAAATGGCATTTTGGTAATTTGGGCGCGTCGCGACGCCTAACGTGCACCAGAGCTGCTAACGTGCGCCGGGTCAACGGGTCAGAATTTGAGAAGTTTGACTTTGCTAACATGCGCCGTGCCACGTGTCACCATCACAGCCGATCTGCTAACGTGCGCCGTGCCACATGTCATCATCCTACGGTGCCGACAATTACTATTTCCACGTGTGCCACATGTCATCCTACGTGTCGCCACGTCATCCGGTCAACGAGTCAACTCTGCCACGCGTCTTGCCACGTCACCATCCACGTCAGCAGGTCAACCGAGTCAACATGCCACGTCATCATCAGCCAATCACAGCGTGACACGTGTCGCAATCCTACGGTGCCGACAATTGATCTCAGCCGCCTTGCCACGTCATCGCCACGTCAGCATAATAATTGAGCTCTTAGCCGCCTCGCCACGTGTCGCCTTATCTTCTTATCCGAATTGCCACGTGTCAAAGCCTTAGCAAGCCACGCCAAAAGAAGCTGGCGTCGCGACGCCAAAGCCCTTGGCGTCACGACTCTGGAAGCCTACCGGGGTCTATAAATTGAGCTCGAGATTTCAGTTTTTGATGCACCACTCTCTCTCATCTCTTTGATGTAAAGAAAGAGTTTCTCTCTCTAGTTTCTTTTAGTTTTTAGTTTTTTTTAATTTAAGTTTTGTAATTAAATTTTAATTATTTTTTGTAATAATAGTAATTTACTTTCTTTATTTTTATAGTTTTTACTTTTCACTATGAGGAGGTAACTTCCCCAGCTAGGGTGAAAGGTAATTCTTTTACTATTACTATTAGATTAATCTCCCTTAAAAATAATATATTCACTATTTAAAATTTGACTTAAAAGGATACCGCTATATGGTCGGTTGGTAATTTAATTTTAATCTGGTTTAAACCTGACTAATCAAGGATACCGCCAGATTGGTCGGTTGGTAATTTAATTTTGTTTCCGCCTTATGCTGGTTTATGGACAATATTACCGCCTTAAGGCTAATGGCTTTGGACTTAATTTGACTTAATCAGGATACCGCCAGATTGATCGGTTGGTAATATTATCACAAGTTTATATATTATTTTATGGGAGATATCTAAATTAGTAGTAGTAAAAGTAATTCATTTTACCTTAGCATTTTATTTTATTGTAATTTACTTTTCAGTATTTAATTTACCGCATTTTTACTTCAAGTCTTTTATTTTCAAGTTTTTACCAGTCCTAGTTATGTGTTGTAACTAAATAAGTTATCTGGGGTTGTGATGATTTTTAATATCACCGATTTATAAGGGGTTATATTATAGTTTGGGTATTATAAAGATTTATTTATTGAGTCTTAATCTTAATGCTTTTTATTAACTGGCCACTAATAAAATTGACTAGGTAAACTTAAAATGAACTAGACATAGGGATTTTAAGTTTAAGACCTTAGACTCAATAGCCCACGATCTTCCTTGAGGATAGATAACCCTTTAATAGATTTCCTTACAGGATAGGAATATACCTGTTGGGCGGGGGTAGCCTTAATTGGAACTTAATCTTAATGAATCCAGATAGTTTGGTTGACATAGACATATGGTTCAATTGGGTTAAACTGGGTATTTGTGTCTGACCATCGACAGAGGCTTACACGTAATTTAGTGTTCCAGGTTAATAAATCAATATATTACCCAACTTTAAGATAACCACTTCATCTATAAAATGATATTAAAAGAAATCACAACCCTAGATAGTTTTTAATATTGATTTTTCTTAAAACCTACTTTCGAACAATTTTATTTACTTGTTTTAAAATTTAGAATCGTCACAATTTCAAATCAATCAAACAACCTGTTAGATACTAGTAATCATTTGACCTCATAAAATTAATAGCTTAGGTATTAAGTCCTCGTGGGATCGATACTTTTTATACTACTTGAACGATACGTACGCTTGCGTTTTACGTGTGTGTTTACGCCGGTCAGAAACATGGGCATGAAAGTAACTCTTTGGTTTTTATTGCATGTGAATCCAATTTTGTTAATGCTACATCCAGTTCTTGGTGGCTTGACAATGGTGCAACTAATCACGTTGCCTTCACATTGCAGGGATTCATAAACAAGAGGAAACCAAATAAGGATGAGTTCAAGCTTGTAGTTGGCAATAATGAATTGATGGATGTACATTATGTTGGAGATATTTGTTTAAAACTAGACTCCAATTATGAACTTATTTTAACAAGTGTTTTGTATATACCATCTCGTAGATGAAACTTGATATCAATATCTGTTCTTGATAAATAAGATTATAGTTTTGAGTTTAATATAGGCTCTGTATCTGTATATTTTAACGCAAATAAAGTTGGCCATTGTGTTTTGTTATATGGACTGTACAGTCTCTACTTGGCATCAAGTCAAGTCTATTCCAATTTATATAATGTTCAACAAGTTGCCAAAAGACCCTTAATAAGGAAAATGTCATACATGTTTTGGAATAAAAGACTTGGCCATATTTCTAGGGAAAGAGTAGAAAGGTTAATAAAGTATGATATCCTACCTACTATTGAATTTAGTGACCTAGAAACATGTGTTGATTTTTATAAGGGTAAACTAACCAAAATCAAGAAAAAAGAATCCACTCCTAGCTCCAATCTTTTACGAATTATTCATATAAATAAAGTGGACTTTATTCACCCATAATTTACAATAATAAGTATTATATAACATTCATTGATGAATTTTCCCGATATGGATATCTATGTATGATTAAAGAAAAGTCTGAAGCCCTTGATAAATTCAAGATCTTCAAGACTGCAGTTATGAAACAGTTGGGAAAAATTATCAAGATTGTTAAATCTGACCAGGGTGGTGAATATTATGGTAAACATGGGGTCAGTGGACAAATAAAGGGACCATCTTTCATATTCTTAGAAGATTGTGGAATAGTAAGTGAATTTACTATATCAGGTAGTCCTGAATAGAATGGTATGGCCAAAAGGCAGAATCGCACCCTTCAAGAGATGTTAAGGAGTATGAAATTTGAGGTGAGGCAATTAAAATAGCCTTTTACATCCTCAATAGAGTTCCAAGTAAGTCTGTTTCTAGAACTCCTTTTGAAATTTGGATAGGTCGGAAACCTAGTATATGTTACCTCTGTGTTTGGGAATGCCCTTCAGAAGTATGCCTTTATAATCCCACTTTAGGTAAGTTGCAATCCAGATCTACTCGTTTCTATTTTATAGGATACCCTGTTCATTCTAAAGGCTACAGATTCTATTGTAGAGAATGGGTTCCGGGATTATAGAATCACAAAAAGCTAAGTTCTTGGAATTTGATCTGGCTAATAAAGATAATCATATAGAAATCTCGAATCAAGGAAAACAGACCAAAATTGTTCATATACCTTAGCCATACAGTCTGAGACATTGTAACATATACTAACTAATCTGATTATGGAGGAGGAACCCATACAAGTAAATGAGGTTCCACTATTACATGATATATTTATAGAGGTTCCATTAAGAAGGTCAATGAGGGTAAGGCGGTCCACAATTCCCTATGATTATGAAATTTATTTAAATGATATTGATTATGACATAAGCCATTGTGCTGATCAAACAAATTTTAAAGAAGTTGTTTCTAGTTCTCAATCTGATATATGGTGGAATATAATGAGGGATGAAATGCAATATATGGGATATAATGGTGTGTGAGAGGTTATTGAATTACCTGAAAGTTGTTGACCTATTGGCTGTAAATGGGTCTATAAGACCAAGAAAGACTCTAAAAGGAATATTGAGAGGTTTTGAGCCAGATGAGATGCCAAAGGATTTTCTCAGAGGGGATGAATTGATTACACTAAAAAAAAATTCTCATGTATCTTCTAAAGATACATTTAGAGTAATCATGGCACTAGTAGCTCATTATGATTTAGATCTACATCATATGGATGTTAAAACCGCAATCCTAAATGAAGAATAAAATGAAAAGGTCTATATGGTACAACCTGAAGAATTTTAGAAAGATAGTGAAAATCAGCTTGTTTGTAGACTTAAAAAGTCTATATATGGTTTGAAACAAGCTTCTCGTCAGTAGTACCTAAAGATTGACAATGTAATCTCCTCTTTAGGCTTTGTGGAAAGTAAAGTTGATAGATGCATATATATATATTATATATATATATATCAAGAACAGTGGGAGTGAATTTATCTTTCTCATGTTTTATATAGATGATATTTTGCTTGCATCTAACGATCTAGGAATGTTGCATGAGGTAAAGCAGTCATTGTCTAGGCATTTTGATATGAAAGGTCTTGGAGAATCATATTTTGTTCTGGTTATTGAAATCCACAATGATAGAACTCGAAAGGTATTAGGTCTCTCTCAAAAGGCATACATTGAGTGGATATTGAAGAGATTCAGTATGCATGATTGTAAATCTTGGGATGTGCCAATTGTTAAAAGTGATCAATTGAGTCTGGCACAGTCACCTGAGAATGAGGTTGAGAGAGAGTCTATGAAGGCAGTGCCATATGCTAGTGTAGTAGAAAGCCTGATGTATGCACAAGTATGTACTAGACCCGACATTGCATTTGCAGTTGGTGTACTGGGAAGATTTTTATCTAATCTTGGAATGGAACATTGGACTACTACAAATATAGTTTTAGATATCTTAATGGGAATAAAGATTACATGTTAACATACAAAAAGGTTGAAAATCTTGAACTAGTTTGGTATACGGACTGTGACATTGCTAGTTGTTCAGATGATAGGAAATCTATTTCATGATATATGTTTATGCTAGCAGGTGGAACAATATATTGCAAACGTTTCAAGCAAACATTAGTAAATTCTTCCACAATACATATTGAGTTTGTAGCATGTTTTGGTGCAGCGTTACATGGTGTTTGGGTAAAAAATCTTATAACAGAAATGTCAATTGTTGACTCCATTTCTAGACCTATAAAGTTATATTATGATAATTTTCGGTTATATTATTTCCAAATAATAATAAGAATATCACTGGATCAAGGCATATGGAGGTCAAATACTTGACAATTAAGGAGCTAGTAAGGAAATATGACAATATTGTATGTTAGGTTGGTGCTCGGAGTGCCAATCTGGATCGTATTTATGTCTGATTCATGAATACGAGTAATATCTTTATCCATAATATTACTTATTTATGGTTTCACCTCTTGCATTTTATTACATATATTCGATCTAATTCATTAGATTGAAACTAAATCATGTTTAATGATATATATATATATAATATATATTAGACAAAGACACAAAAATATATATGTAGTGCGCAATTACAACGTAGCTTGTAATTGACATTGGAAAGTGTCACTACTAGATATATATTATCAAATAAAGTTCCTGGTCAAAACTTACTAACACTGGTCGGTTAGTAAAAATCCGCTGAGACCAGTACATGTCGTATATTGTGACTTGGTCTGATGGTTTATCCCAATGAACCATGATTCTCAGGAGACTCGTTTAGACGTGTAGGTGTTTATTTGATAAAAACCGAACGACTCACCAAAGATTACCGAATAGATGGTTCACCAACATCAATAGGAATATTCTCGAGTCGAGTAGCATATTGATTCTTTTACTTGAGATACTATTGTGGATACATGAGGTATCATTCACACTTTGATGGTAGTCACGTCATCGATCTATTTAGATCAGACCTCCGCCTGTTCGTTGGGTGTGGACTGATCCTCAGGATATCATGTGTGTATCAAGATAGGATATGTTAGTTCTGTGTACAGATCATAGGTATTCAATATAGGATTAGCAATCTGTTAAATCCATGGATCCATGGTACATTGTAGAACTGAGTTCTAAGTGATATTATAAGATTTCTAATAGAATCGTCAACGGAATTATACCTATAGAGATTTAATGTTAATATCTATATCTTTGGAATAATCTGAATATATGTGACGGAGGGATTATACGTATGTGATGACCTCGACATGTATAGTTCAGCGAGTTCATCCGTAGTCGGCATAATTTACGGGTGGGTAAATTATAGACACGAAATTGGATTTCGTGACGGATATGCCTAAACCTAGAGAGTCTCACTAATGAAATATACCCGTACAGTACTAGGATAATTTTTATGAATAATTGTGTTTATTTATAAATCGTATAACGGTTAAACGAAATATACATGCATAAAGAGGGCCTTTTGGTCATTTCCTAATTAATATGTATTTGTATTTAATACTTGATATTAATAAATACACATTAACTAATCATCAAATTATGATATTTGACATATATCATTAATATATGTATTTGGATTATTTAAAGTAAATATAATACATATATTTGGCTATTTGTATTTAAATAATTATTTAATTGTTAAATAATTAAAGTAATTAAAAATATAAAATATCTAAGTTGATATTTATTAAAGGAAATGATTAAAGTGTAAATGTTTGAATTTTGCATTTAAAGAAAAAGTTATCAAATTGAATTTGTCTTCTTTAATTTGATTAAAATTGGAAAATATCTATTTGTTTTTTTCTTCCAAAATTTCGGCCATATTTAAGGGATTCACTTTTTTCATTTGCTTCCTAATGTTGAAGTCTCCAACAAAAACATAAACAAAAGACTTGAGAGAAAAAGAGAAGAGCTAAGGAAAATTTGAAGAAAACTTGCAAATTAGTAAGTAATTTCAACTTTTCTTTAAAAGAAAAATTATTTCTTACGTTTTTATTGTAACGACCGGAAATCCTGACTAATGTTACATCTTGGGATGAATGATTACATAATGTAAAATTTTGGATGGACAAATATGCACTCGTGAAATGACTTTGGGAACAATCGGTAAACTCATTGAAATTCCAATACGAAATGGTATAATATTCCACTCCGGACATCTCATGGTATTTGGGCCATATCTTTATCATAAGAAAATCTAATTTTTATGCATTTTATATTTTTGAAAAGCTTGGATCGAGACCTACAACTTATGCGTTGAACATTTTTCCAAATTCGAACCAGAAATAGGTTTAAAATAATGATAAAAAATTAGGATGAATAGTACCCCGAGGGTCATTCTAGTAAATTCTCAAAGTTTCTATATATTTCTAAACTTTTCTCTACTTTTACCAATTTCAAACAACCCATAGTATAAAAGGGGGTACTATTCAACATTTCATAAAATTAGAAAAGAGAAAGAAGAAGAAAATGTGGGAGAGAAAGAAATAGGAAAAAAGAAGGAGAAAAAAGGAGAAAAATAGAATAGAATAAAGAAGAAGGAAATAGAAAGACACAAATACCATTCCCCACAAGCTAGATGGAAGAAAAATAAGTATTGAAGACTTGAAGGGTGATGGGAATCAAGTGGTTTTAGGTAAGGTCATTTTGACCCAAATCTTGGATTGATAAATTTTGTTGATATGATGCTATATGCATGTTAATAACACATTAGGGAATGCATTTAAGAGGTTAATGAGCATGGAAATGAATTGTATCAAGAATTATCTAATATTTGAAAATTCTAAGTGTTGAGTTAAAACTAGAACAAAGAGATTAAAGAATTATTTGAGGATGTTAATTTGGAATAGAATATGTGAAGTTGAAGTTCAATGGATTGGTTTGTGTAATAATTTTGATATAGAAGTGTTGGTGATGTATTTGAGGCAAGATAAACCTTAGAAAGCAAGTTTAGAATCCTGGAAAATAGGCATGCGTCGTGACGCACAAGGGTTCGCGTCGCGACGCACACTGGGGATTTATGCATATTAGCTACTGGATTGTACGCGTCGCGACGCTCACTTAAAACTTTCATACATACGTTTCTGGAATTTTGGGCATGATCAAAAACATCCCCAAATAAGTTTTAGTTCATCCTAATTTCACCCTAGCATGTTAGAGGTCACCCTAATGGTCTCGTAATAGCTCGCATACACACATTACATCATAATATAAGTATCATACACTTTGAAGTGATAACAAGTGTTCAAATGGATAAATTTAACCTAATCCGAAGAATATTCCATGAATTATATTCTAATTGAGTTTCTCAAGAATAGATCATCCCAAGAACTTCTATTCCCTTCGACGAGTGGCATAACACCAGCCGAATTTCAAACTAATGAGTGGGCACTTTCCTTTTAAGTTGATTTCCATTATGTTTTTTTCATATCAGACTTATTTTTATGCACATAGGGCGTTAGTCGGTTTTATCGCAGTTACTTCATAAAAGAGTATGTTTTAAAAAATGTTTTAGAAAAAGTAATTTTAAAAGCTTGAGATTTATGATTTTCGAGGCATAGGGGAAAATCCACCTCAGTATGTAATTTGTCACATATATGGAATTGACGGAAAGGACATGTGCACATATAGAGGACTGGTGGGACAGCGATACATAATGCCCAGCGATTCTAGTTCAGGATTAGGGATAACAGATACCTCTAGATCCTAGATTCAGAGCTTGGAGGGTAGCATAGATCTGCACCCCTAGTTCTAGTTCAGTGGCTTGGGGGACGACGATATGTAACGCCTCAAGACCACTAGTTTCAGGCACATGTAGTGGCATGTTTTGGGGGACGATGATACGTAACACCCCAATATCATGTGTTTGCACTTTTGGCTCTAGTTAGGCATATGGGGAGAAGCCGATACATA
>SKCR01027893.1:0-33778 GCA_019454045.1 Zanthoxylum bungeanum | reverse complement strand
CCTAATGATTTTTTACTTGATTCTACACAGGTACTGGAAGACGATGGAGAGAAGTAAAATTTTGAGGAACTATGAACACTTGAAAATGAGAAAAATTAGGAAGCACCCAAATTGGAATTAAAGACTTTGCCAGAAGGATTTAAGTATGCTTTTCTTGGAGATGAACAAACTTACCCTGTGGTAATTTCTTCCTCTCTCACAAGCGATCAAGAAGGTAAGTTATTTATTTTGAAAGAACATAAAGAAGGAATTTGATGGATTTTAAAAGATATAAAAAATATTAATCATTTAAAATGCACACGCAAAATATATTTAAAAGATAATGTCATGACACATCGACCATCTATAAAAGGTTAAACCCTTACATGAAAAATATTGTTAAAACAGAAGTTCTTAAATTTCTTGATTCATTAATCTCTTACATACCTAGTTTGGAGAAAAACATCTATGCTAAGAAAAAATAGCTAAACAATTATGTGTTTGTTATAAATGCGCAAATTGGACGTGCAACACTCGTGGTCGTTCTTTAGGAATGATGTCTAATAATCGCGAAGAAAAAATTCAACCCATTAGAGATGGCTTGAGTGAAGAGTCGTTAGATAATACATCATTGACTCTTGAGACGCATCTCAGTGAATTTGATAGACTGATTCACAATTTACATACATAATTTCAAAAAGAAAGACAACAATACAACATCGGGAATCTGACTTTAAAAGACCTTATTTGTCAATTTATAAGAAAATTGGATGGGAAGCATATTCTCGACCCATAGAGGGCGTTCAAGCTGTTACTGGATGTAAAATCAGAGGGAGATGTGAGCCACAATCACAACTACATTTCAATTTACTTTTTTAATTTACTTTTATTGTTTTAAGTTATAACCTTTCTTTTTAGTAACATTGTTGTAGATTCAATTGTCAATTCCACACTAACCAGGTGATGTCTTCTAAACTATACTTCTTCTTATTCAGACATTGGGGACAATGTCTCAACTTGGTTAGGGGGAGAGGATAGTTGACTAGAATGCTTTTATTTTCGTGTTTGTGTTATTTTCTTTTAAAAAAATTATTTTATTTTGTGTATAAAAAATAAAAAATATAATTTAATGTTATTTCGTAACAAGCTATTTTTGTTCATTTCTTTTTGAATCATTTAAATTTGTGAATTCTCCATAATATTGATTAAATTTGATCTCCATATGCTCATTTGACAAGTATTATCAACATGGACGGTAACATATGATCGTTGGTTGTAAGTGAAAATTTTATAATATTCAGTTCTCTTGTTTGTTGGAGGTAGCACCTGAAGGTAGTGGAATTTCTATTTTTATTAAAAAAAAAAGAAACTAACTATGCTTTTACTTAGTAACCAGACATCTTGTCTCAGCAAGCAGTGATTGTTCGCGTCAAACGGTAGAGTTTGAGTTAGTTTAAAAAAATGATATTAATAATAATCAAGTTTTTACTTAGTAACCGGACATCTTGTCTTAGCAAGCAGTGATTGTTCACGTAAAACGATAGAGCTTGAGTTTGTAAATAAAAAAACACCGTGTGAGAATAAGTTCGATTTCGTAGCACCTGAGCTTGAGTTTGTAGCACCTGAAGGTAGTGGAATTTGTGTTTTTATTAAAAAAGAAACTAACTATGCTTTTACTTAGTAACCAGACATCTTGTCTCAGCAAACAATGATTGTTCGCGTCAAACGGTAGAGTTTGAGTTAGTTAAAAAAATAATATTAATAATAATCAAGTTCTTACTTATCAACCAGACATCTTATCTTAGCAAGAAGTGATTGTTCACGTAAAATGGTAGAGCTTGAGTTTGTAAAACAAAAAACACCGTGTGTGAATAAGTTTGATTTCGTGGCCTCTATAACTCGAGCAATTAAGTCCATATGGGTATTTTAACACTTGGTTCCCTAAAGCCAACTGGTCTGGGAGTCATTGAACCAAAACTCGTTATATGGGTTAAAGAGAAAGCTTAAGGAAATCATATACTTCTTCTTTTTAACATATGAGATCCGAACAATTAAGTCCATAGGGGTGTCTTAACACCTAGTGCCCTAAAGCCAACTGGTTTGGGAGTCACTAGCCCAAAGCTCGCTACAAGGATTGAAGATGTATTATTATTTTAAAAAGTTAATTTTATATTTATAAATAAACTTTCATTGCCAAAATGTGTGAATTCTGATATAACTTTAGGACAACAAAATTACTCTCTTTTTAACAAGACCTATGAATATTGTGGGCACAATGAATTGATTGATACTTTATTTTATATGTGTATGGAAGAATTGTAAAACAAAACAGGAGAATTTACTTATTTGATTATTTAGAAAGAAAGAAAATAATTATTAACTTGGATAAGAATGCTTAAATTACTAGGCACTAATAATAAACTGTTTGGGGGGGGTGTGATGAACACTAAAATTATACATTTATTAAAATGAAAATTAATTATTTCACACTTGTAATTTATGTTAGGGATATGCTCTATACCCAACTTGTGGATAGGCTATATGTACATGTATTTGTAATATTTTCATTAATTAATAAAATGGCAATCTTTATTATACGTGTCTTACATAACTTATATGAATCATCAACACTGTAATAAAGCCATTGGAGTAATAAGACGATGACTTCCACGCCTTATGAGAATCATTACTCTTAAATGTTCCTAGTCATAGTTTTGTGAATAATCTGGGCGTTCACAAAGCGGAGAGACTAGCATGATGATATGATCCACCCTTAAGTGGGGTAGCCGATCTCATAGGCTACTAGCGGAGATCCGTCCGCTTGGTGTATCACATGAATGCATGAGTTGCTCGTGTCCATCGAACTGACCGCCGAAAGTTTTCATATGGAGTGTTTATCCCATGTGTCTGTGAGAACTTTCATGTATCGATTATATGACTAGTCCTTAGACTTGAGGTCTTTACAATCTTATGTGTGGATCAAATAACTTTGACATTCTCCTTCCCCGGTTCAAAAGATCCGGTCATAAGGGTATGATTGGGTCATTTGTTGAAACACATGAAGTTTGTAAAGATAAAACAGAGAATCGTCACTCTCTCGGATGATATTTTCTTATAAGAGTAGTATTCCTGTTCGGGGGTTGATATGTGTGATAAGTGCTTGAGACTGTGGCCACAGCGGAAGAATCGTGTGAGATTCTTTGGTTAGCACGATTCATGAAACTATCAGCAACATACCT
This sequence comes from Zanthoxylum bungeanum, assembly GCA_019454045.1. Lineage (NCBI taxonomy): Eukaryota > Viridiplantae > Streptophyta > Magnoliopsida > Sapindales > Rutaceae > Zanthoxylum > Zanthoxylum bungeanum. The sequence goes on along the minus strand of SKCR01027893.1, from coordinate 30,560 downwards.
TTGACCATATGGGTAGACACTTTCCGTACCCTAGGTCAATAGGTGGGGATACAGTGAGGCGATGGACCGTATCATATGTAAATCGCATACAGAATGGGTATATATATCTTTCCTTCTCATTGGGGGCCTTGGCATGTTGCTAGATGTCAACATTGGTCATTGAAATTGAACGACCATCTGATCGGAGGATAATTTATGTTCGATTAATTATCACGATTCATTTCATGTCCAACTTGAGGGGAACCCAAAAGGTCACACACAACAAAGTCGAAATCAATGGTAACAGTGCACAATACATATTTAACAGCATATATGATTGCTGTAGGAATTGTTCATAAATGATTCAATGTGTTTAATTATTGAACATATCATTTATGAGGTTCCATAGTGTCTTAGGGATTGGTGAATGACGATAGAGGCACTTTGGGAATTGGAATAAATAGATTTTAAAAATATACTATTCATGTGAATAGTAATGCGTGAATAGTACCATGTGAATAGTAAATTTTTTTAATTTATTTTTGTTATTTGTTTTGAATTCCAATTCGGCCCAAACTCTTATTAGGGTTTTATAATCTCATTAAACCACTAAATTAAGATCCAATGGCTAAGATTAAATTGGCTTTTATCCCACATCGGATTCTTAATTAATTTTGTTGTCTATGGAGCACTATATAAACCCAAAGAATTCTTCACAATTTTTTGCACCAAACCTTTCAAATCTTGGGTTTATATAAGTGAGCAACTCTAAAGTTTTAAGAGTAAGCCACTGATTTTGAGGATCCTTAAGTCTAATTGACTAGAGGAACCTCAAGTTAAAAGTTTTGAGGTATTTTCCTAGGCTAGCACCAAGGGCAAAATACCCGTGCACTCAAGGCGTAGCCTTGCCGTTGAGTTTAGCTTTGTGTGTGCATATTTGGAGGCCACACACTTGGGAGGCTCTTTGGAATGTGGAAGAGCTTGCTGAGTTCAAGAAAAGCTTGTAGATTGGAGGGAGGACTGTAGGAGTCTACGGTTCAAGTAAGTCTTTTTCTTTCTTTATTTTAATTAGAGTTCTTATGATAGTTAGCATGTTTAGGTTTATGTTCTTTGCATGTTTTATGAGTTTTATGCTTAGAATATATAGTAACATGCCTAGGCTTGTAGAATAATCAAAACAAATGGGTCTTGGGCAAAGGGAAAGCGGCATCATAATTTTAATAATTTTTATTTTCCTTGCGCACTCGCGGCTGCTTTTCAATAGGGTATCAATGCACCGTTTGTTTTTTTTGATTATTTCTCACTCGTTTGAACTCGAAATTGGGTGTTTAAAAGCTCGTTGGAAAGCTAACATCCTGAACTTAATTTTAGGCACAAGTTTTGCATGATTTGGTTAAGATTTGAATTGTGAAATTGCATTTAAAGTTCACGCGTCTGCAGAAAAATGTGAATAATAAATTTATTTGAATAAAATAAAATGCAATATCATAATTAAATATTAATCAAAGTTATTTAATGCCTAAAATAATTCCAACATATTAAAACTCATATGCTTGATGATTCTATATATGATTAGAATCGGCATGATTATTTTAGGGTGCAAGAATCTAGAGACTTTCTAAGAAATAGAGAGTGTATTGCTTATCCTTTAGCTAATTAATTATTCCGTGATGAACTTAGAGATTTATTACCTTTAGGCTAATAAATATAAATCACTTGTTTATAATAAAAGACATTATAAAAGATACAAGTGGGTTGGGAGCAAGGGGTTAATAAAACTTTCCAAACTAAAGTTAATTAACCAAAGGTATTACTAGAGTTAGATATGATTTGGTGTCTTCCTTCACTCACTAACTTTTTATAGCCAAAAGGAAAAGCTGTGAAGACATCTAGATAATCATTTACTCAAAGCTTACCTTAAAGCATATTTAAAGTGTTGGACTAATTTGGAGGATCTATTGTTTATTCCTGTCACCAAGGCAATAAGAGCCTAAGAGGTAAGGGTATTTAAGAGAGTTCGCTCCACCCTCCCTCTGGGGAATTTTCAATGGAGGAATCCATTTGACATTATTCACTTAAACTTGCTAAAATCCTCAATAATAATTTAAGTCTAAAATTTGCCTCCCATTGTAAAGTATAGACCCAAAGGGCTTAAACCGTATTGGCAGGACTAGGCTTTACCAGACTGACCAATACCAATTTGTCCCTAAATCGTACTATTGACAATGGTTTGACTTTTCTGAGTCATAAGACGCATCGACCCTTAGGCGTGGTCTTATAACTTTGTGGAAAAAGATTGGGTGTCCACAAGGACTAGCATAAGCTTTGGCATGTTTGATTGTCTAACCCAATGATCAAGGAATTGTGATTTATATCATAAATTGGTTGGGAACCTACCTAATTATCGTATTTTATAACGACCGGCCCTTGTCGGAGTTATGAAATGATGATAATGAGATCCTTGTCCACAAGAAATCCATCATATTGAGGTTGATGCGATTTACTTAAAATTTTAAAACAATTGAGTGGGAGCAAATTCATAATATTAAAAGCCCATGTTATTATGAAACATTAATGAAAACATATTCCTAATTTTAACATTCTCTCTTAACATGTGGGTTAAAATATTTCACAAACATTCAAATGGAAAACAGAGTATCACTTCGTTCCATCCTTGATGAGCATAAGCTCAAAGGGGATAACTACAATGACTAGTTTAGAAACCTTAAAATTGTCTTATGACAAGAAAAGATTTTCTATGTTTTTGAAAGACCATTTCCCCATGAACCAGCAGAAGATGCTGACCAAAATACATTCGATGCTTGGAAGAAACACGTCGATGATGATGAGCAAGCAGTTTGCATAATGCTTGGCTCTATGTCGGACGAACTTCAGAAAGCTCACGACGATATGGATGCTCAAACCATCATCTTTCACTTGAAGGAGTTGTATGCAACTTCCGTTCATACCGTGAGATTCCAAGTGTCATGTGCCTTATTCCAAACAAGGTATAAGGAATGATCTGTTAGTGGACATGTGCTTAAGATGATTGGCCACATTGAAAAATTGGCCAACCTCGGGTTTATCATGGATCATGAGATATGTCAGGATCTAATTCTCCAGTCCTTACCAAAAGAATTCTCTAACTTTATTATGCAGTTTCATCTGTCTGATAAAGAAGCTACTTTAGCAGAATTGCACAATCTGATAAAGCAAGCGAAAAGGACTTGAAACCGGAGCTTAAAACCTCCGTCATGCTTACTGGTACGGACCTGAAGCCACGATTCCCAAAGAAAAATAAGGGCAAGGCCAAGGCTCCAGATCACCTAAAGCCCACTGGTAAGGTGGAGAAGAAAAAGGGAAAGAGGAAATGTTTATTTTGTGGAAAGAAGGGTCATTGGAAGAAAGACTGCAGATCCTTGAAAGCCAAGGAAGCTAGGGAAGCCCAAGAGGCCAAGAAGCCCAATGCTTCAGGTATGTTGTATATGATTGAACTATATTCTCAAAACTCTGAACCTTCTACTTGGGTGCTTGACACCGGTTGTGGGACTCACTTGTGTAACAATGTGCAGGGCCTGAGAAACAGTAGAAGACTCCATCATGGGGAGGTTGACTTACGCATGGGTAATGGAGCAAAACTGGCTGCATTGTGCGTGGGGACTTATTCATTAGTTTTTCCGAATGGTTTAGTTTTAGACTTAGAAGATTGTGTTTATGTACCTTCTCTCGTAAAGAACATCATTTCAATTTCTTTTTCATGTAATAAAGGTTTTTCATGCCTAATAAGTTGGTAATGAATGTTCTATTTATTTCAATGAAATAAAATATGGAGATGGTATTTTGAATAATTGTATCTATGTCTTACAAACTAACAAAGAATGTTCAACTTCTAATATATACAACGTTAACTCGAATAATCTCAATGAACCACTTCTATGGCACAGTCGCTTAAGTCATATCAATGAAACAAGATTAACTAAGCTACATAAGGATGGGTATTTCAGACCCTTCAAATATGAACCTTATGGAACTTGTGAGTCTTGTTTACTTGATAAAATGACCAAATTACCCTTCAAGGGTAAATGACAGCGTGCAGCGGAGACATTAGAACTCATACAATCTGATGTATGCAGACCAATGTCAGTCACCGCTAGAGGTGGATTCTCCTATTTTATTACCTTTATCGATGATCACTCGCGATATGGGTATGTGTACCTTATGTGGTACAAATCTGAAGCCTTTGAGAAATTCAAAGACTTCAAAGCTGAAGTAGAAAACCAGCTTAATAAAAGTATTAAGTCACTAAGGTTTGACCGAGGTGGTGAATAGTTAAGCAACGAATTTCAAGATTATTTGAGAGAAAATGGCATTGTTTCCCAGTGGACTCCTCCGGGAACTCCACAGCATAATGGGGTCTCCGAAAGGAGAAATCATACATTATTAGATATGGTCCGATCAATGATTCCAGACACAGATCTACCTCTTTCACTTTGGGGTCTTGCTTTAGAAACTGCAACACTACTACTAAACCAAGTTCCTTCCAAGACTGTTAGTGAAACACCATATGAGTTATGGTCTGGGAAACGTCCTAGTCTTAGTTATCTAAGAGTTTGGGGATGTGACGCATATGTCAAGCTCACACAAACTAACAAATTGGATGATAGGGCAGTTAAATGTAAGTTTGTAGGATATGCCTTGAACTCAAGAGCATACGTGTTCTACATCCCAAATGAACAAAGAACATTTGTCTCACGAAATGCTAAATTTCTAGAGAAAGAATTCTTTCTCAAGAAATGTAGTGGGAGTAGACTTGACCTCGATGAGGTACGAGAAGAACAAACTAACATAAATCTAAACCCCAGGCCCCTAAAAAGGCAGCAACGGAACAACCACAAGGTTATGAACTCAGAAGGTCTGGTAGGGAAAGACATGAGCCTGAAAGATATGGTTTCCATATTGATGAGGAACATGATCAGATCATTGATAATGACGATCCCACCAGTTATGATGAAGCAATGCATGACATTCATTCAGGCAAATGGCTTGAGGCCATGAAATCCGAAATAGACTATATATATCAGAATCAAGTCTGGGACTTGGTAGATGTATCTGAAAGGATAAAACCCATTGGCTGCAAGTGGATTTACAAGTGTAAAACTGATGCAGAAGGCAACATCCAAACCTATAAGGCTAGGTTGGTGGCGAAACGTTATAGACAAATCAAAGGAATTGACTATGAGGAAACCTTCTCGCCTGTTGCAATGATAAAGTCCATTCGAATTTTAATGGCACTAGCTGCACACTTTGATTATGAGATTTGGCAGATGGATGTCAAAATAGCTTTCCTTAATGGGAACCTCGTAGAGGAAGTCTATATGACACAACCTGAGGGGTTTGCATCTAAGGATGATCATAATAAAGTATGCAAGCTTAAATGATCCATTTATGGACTCAAGCAAGCCTCCAGAAGTTGGAATATACGATTTGATGAGACAATCAAAGAATTTGACTTCATCAAAAATGTAGACGAGCCTTGTGTTTACAGGAAAAGTAGTGGGAGTGCTGTTGTATTTCTTGTATTATATGTCGATGACATATTAATCATCGGGAATGATATTCCCATGATGCAAGCCACCAAGCAATGGTTATCTCAGAATTTCTCCATGAAATATTTGGGAGAAGCAGCCTACATCCTCGACATTAAGATCAACCGTGATAGATCTAAGAGGTTGTTATGACTTTCTCAATCTACTTACATAGATAAAGTTTTGAAAAGATTCAAAATGGAAGATTCCAAAAAAGGTAATTTACCTACTTGTCATGGAATCAAATTATCTAAGGTGCAATGTCCACATACTCCTTCAGATAGAGAGGGTATGAGTAGGATCCCTTATGCTTCAGCAATAGGATCGATCATGTACGACATGCTATGTACAAGACCTGATGTCTCTTATGCTCTTAGCATAACGAGCAGGTATCAGACAAATCCTGGTGAGCAACACTGGACAGCTGTCAAAATTTCACTTTGGTTTCTTCTTGTTCTCGGCCAAGCCAAGAAATTGAGAGGAAAATGGCAAGAATGCCGTGAGTGAGGAAGAGGGAGAGAAGAGTTGTGTATTTGTTTCTTAAACAATTACCAAGTCATTTACCAAAGTTAAAACCCCTTTTGGTATATGCTTTCCAAAAGCAATTTAGAGGGAAAAGAGCATTAATTGCTCTCAACCACCTCCATCACCAAAAAGGTGACATGACACACATCACAAAAAATGGATGTGACATGTGAGTGACTTGCGATGTGATTTGTGGCCGCACTTGATTCAAAATCGGAGTGGCCTCGCAAACACATTCCGGGCTCGGGTTCGTTAATTCTGAATTAACGAATTTTCCGTTGCGACGTAATTAAATTAAATTTAATTAAATAATTTTGCCTAGCAAAATTACTATTCACATCGCTAGCGAATTAATTCTAAATTAACTTGTTAGCCCGAATTAAAATCCAATTTTAATTCCGCGTCGAAATCTAATTTCATTTAATATATTGAATATATTATTTTATCGATTAATTCCAAATTAATCGTTCTATCTCTTTAAATAATATTTTATCCCAGATAAAATATCTCTGTAATTAATCCTAGATTAATTCTCTCTCTACTAATTAATCCCAGATTATTATGTGCGAGTCATACGTCATCGGTGAATCTTCGGGAAGCGACCCATGAGATCTCCGGATATGTTGGCAGTAAATCCGGTCGTCGGACTATCCGAACACGTACGTACCTAGTACTACACTTTACCGATTTACAAGACATGGTTGGCTTCTAGCAAAGCACCGTGCCTACCCAATTCTCCAGAAATATTCTTAAAGGAATATGTAATCTATATCAGGCGTAGTATACGTAGTATTGCGTATTTCGATCCAGTATCGGATGTCACGTGCTAGGCCTGGGCTGGAATTGTGTCTGCCTCGTACGAAGCACATATCGGATCTCTGGTAACTAGTCTCTATAATCGGAGAAACATGACCTAGTCATATTATCCCGATAGCTGCAGCATATAAGAGCACCAGTTCCGTATCCTACGTGATCATCATCTCCACTATGACTGGAGTGATACTTCCATCTCGACATCACACCCAATACACTACGATTCTCAATATACCCAGAAGAGGCGTACACAGAATCGGTTAAAGCCCTGGACGACCAAAACCAAAGTATATTGATTGTCGCAAGTATTAGCGGTGCAAGTCTCAGGTTAAGACCAAATACACCTACCCTGATTCGGACTTCCATAGACACATAGTCATACTACCAATGGAATTTCGAGGGGTCTATCCAGAGCGAAGCTGTTTCCGTACCATCGGTAAACACAACCTCCTATTACACTTGCATGAGTATCCAATACCCAAATATATGAGAACTATGCCGTTATGCTCCCATAACACGCACAAGTGCAATACTAGTCTATTCCGCATTATCGATGTCCAATCTCGATAATACTCTGAATAGGGATGTTTTAATGATTAAACCTTCATGGATTGATACTGTCTCATATCTTATCAATCCGGAACTAATCATATGGACTTTTATCATTTATATATCCCGGTAATCTAATTACAAATGATAAAAGAGCAATTTCCTTTGTCACATAGTTAATTTGTACAACAACACAATGTTCTGTACAAATAGTGATGCTATGGGTCATAATTGTCCAACAATCTCCCACTTGGCCTATAGCCAGTCACTCAAGTGTCCTACACCTGAACTATATACAGGTCGCTCAAACTTCTGCTGAGAAAAATGCTTTCGTCAGCGGATTTGCAAAGTTATCATCTGATGCGATTTATTCGATCATCACATCGCCACGATGTATGATCCGAATGAATCAGATGTATAATTGAAGTATATATTTGGATCTTTGATGAGACCATTAATTCTTTAGACTGTGCTGTAGCCTAGCTCAACTACTAACAGAACTACACCTAATCCAATCAGGATTATATAGATCCAAAGTGCTTCTATTGCTGCCTCAGCTGCAGTAATATTCCGCTTTTTTTGTTTATTCGGCAACAGTATCTTGCTTGGAAGATTTCCAGCTCACTGTTCTATTATTCAAACTATATAGTACCTTTATTACGACTTATAGTCATTTTTGTCGGTTTGGAAACTTGTAGCAGTGAACCCAGTCACTTCAAGTTCTCTATCTCCATAACTTAAGAAATCATCCTTAGTTCATCTAAGATACTTAAGGATGTTCTTAACATCAATCCAGTGACCATCACTTGGATTGGCCTGATTGTGACTCCATATGCTCAAAGCATATGAGACACAAGGTCGCGTACATTTATTTCAATGTACGAAGTTCTCGGAGAGTGCCAACAATTTTTAGATCTATCCCAGTAGATCCTTATTCCTAGAACAAATGTTGTCTCTCCCAAGTATTCTATGGAGAATTTTCATGAAAGCCAAGCTTTCACCTATTGCATTATTGGAATGTCATTTCCAAGAAATGATATATCATCATTATAGAGGACAATCACTGTCAGTGCGCTCCCACTAACCTCCTTATATACACAAGAATCATTTCCGTTTTGAATTAAATCATATACCATTATGATTACATCAAACGCTGGTTCCAAGAACGCAATGCTGTTGCTTCAATCCATAAATGGATCGATTTAACTTGCAAACCTTGTTGGCATATTTTGGTACGAAAAAACCGTTAGGATGTTGTAAACATCCTCCAAAAGGTTTCCGTTTAAGGAAAGCGGTTTTGACGTTCAGCTGCCATATTTCAAAAATAAAACATGAAGCATCAGCAAGCATTATCCAAATGGATTTAACCATGGCAACGAGTAAAATGTTTCATCGTAATCGACACAATGTTGATAACGGTACCTTTTCGCTACAAGCCTAGCTTTGTATGTTGGTATGTTGTCATCCATGTATGTCTTCCTTGAAGACTTATATAGTACCAATAGACACAATGACTTCCGATACATCAACTAGTGTCTAAACTTGGTTGGTTTACATGGAATCCATTTCAGACATCATGGCACTTTGCCATAATAGGGAGTCGTTACCTTGTATCACTTCCTCATACGTAGTCGGTTCGTCTTCCTCAATAAGATTGACATCTTCATGAGGTGAGATCAGAAACCCATACCTCCCAGGTCATTTTCTGACTCTCTCCGACTTGCGCGGTTCTTGTGTATTCGAAGATTATTGGTATAGTTTCATCCTTGATGAACTGTTTGTGTCCCATTAAGGAATCGGTGCCTAGAACAGTATTACTCCGATTTTCATCGAGTTTTACTTTCCTCCCATTTACCACTGCATATAGGTATTCCTCTTAGGAAAACTGCATGGCGAGCAACAATTACATTGTTCTCTTGTGAGTTGTCTAAGTACTATACTTTGGTTACCCTAGGATAACCCACAAATTAGGCACTTATCCGATTTGGGTTCTAGTTTGGTATCATCCAAACATATGCCTAGCATTCCCAAATCTTCAGGAATGAGAAAACCCGGTTTCTTTCATGTTCATATCTAATATGAAGTCTGTCAAACAGATTTTCATGGAACCTTATTCAAAATAAGTTTTACACTGTTTAATGTGTATCCCTAGAAGGAAAATGGTAGCTCATAGCGACTCATAATTAACCTTATTATGTCTAACAAAATTTGGTTTCTCCGTTTGGACACACCGCTCAATTGAGGTGTTCCGGGAGGAGTCCACTGTGAAAGAATACTATACTCTTTCAAATAATTGAGAACTTTATTGCTTGAGTATTTTCATCATGGTCTAACCGAGACGGTTTTAACACTATTGCCGATCTGTTTTATCTACTTCGTGTCGAAACTCTAAAAGTTTCTGACTTGTGTTTCAAAAAAAAACACATACCCATAACGCGATGCACATCCGTAAAGGTTACGAAGTGTTCATATCCACCTCTAGCCTAGCTAGATATGGGCCACTTACGTCATTATGAACGAGGGCTAACAGATCGGTGGCACTTGCACTTTTACCAAGTAAAAGGTGTTTTTAGGCACTTTGTCTAATAAACTAGATTCGTAGACATTATTTGAATAGAATCAAATCTGTCCTAGTACCCACTCTTCAAAAGTGTGGATATACGAGTCTTATTTATGTGTCCCAGACAACAATGCCACAAATAAGTCTCAACTGATTTATTCAGTTTGAGCTATTTGTTTGTCATGCTATACGTTTGAGATTCATTTATATTCAAAATATAAATACGGTTATTCACATATAATGCATTTATCTCAATATCATCTTATAAAATAAAACTCTTTAGTGTTCTAGAATATAAAGGTAGACCCGCAACGGGTTAAACTTAGATATAAAGATAATGTTTCTAGTCAAACTAATTACATTATAACAATTTCCTAATTTAAGTACATACCAAAGGGTAGTTCCTAAACTTAGGTTTCTACGGTTAAAACAGTGAATCTCGTCCCGTTTCCGATTCGCAGATTAATCTCATCTGAAGTCAGTATCCTGCTAATCAGCAGATTCCGCTCATCAGTACATATATTTATGTACAACACTTAGTATCAAAATCCAATTTTGAAACTAATAATGAACATGTTTATGACAAACATATTTGAAGCCGGAGCCTTGCCCCTCTTCACTTCCTTCATGTCTGCCTTGTCCATACGGCAGTCACGCATCAGTTATTCCGTTTGCCATAGTTTAGGCAGACATCTGGGATATGTCATTTTTCTTCCGAGAAGACTTTGATGATTTTGCCTTTGCCCATTTTAGAAGCTCTGGCTCTGCCTCCTTGAGCATAGCCTTCAACTCTCTAAGAGTTTACACTTGGTTCATTATGAACCTGCCCCAGCTTTCGGGTAGAGACTATAAGATCAAATCTTTGGCAGTCTCAGCCACGTAGTAATGCCCAGCTAACCTAGCTGATCGATGTCAGCAATCATCTGCGACACCTAGTGCTTGACAGATGTACCCTCTGACATACACGAGCTAAAGAGATTCTTATGCAATTTGTACTTCTAAGATCTAAGAATAGATCTATGAAGATCTTTAATTTCATCATCATGGTACAATGATCTAATCCTTAATTTTGACGACGGAATTAAAGAGTCATTGCAGTAAGCATAAAGGATTGAGCACTAAAGTTATCATTACATGAATCTTCCAAAGATCATGTTCTACTATTTGCTCAACTCCGGGCTTATGCCCGAGATGTAATTCTATCAAATAGAATAACTTCTCAGTTCTCAAGACTATCTTGAGGTTTTATTCCCAATTTGAAAATTAAAGCCGTTTAAAAACATTTTTACCCAGGTTATGTTTTAAACGCTAATCTTTCAATTATCTTGATTGCTGTAGTCCAACTATCCAATCAACAATTTCAGGTACTATTGAATATAATGATTACTATAGTCTAACTATATAATCAACTATAATTTAATTGGTTAAATTCAAATATATTGATTACTATAATCCAATTATATAATCAACTATTATTCGAAGTAGTTTGAATACAGTCCAATTGTTTAATTTAAAATAACGATTAGATATTAGTCCAACTAATATATTTATTTAATTATTGACGAAAAATGATTTGAGCGCGTATTGGCAAATATCTAAACGAATTTGCAAATTTAATACTTGCCTCCCACTATTTTTCAGCGAGCCTCTAACCCTATGCTGAGTACTCGGGAAATCTTTTTTCCTAGTGGGCTAGGATCCCGTTAAATAACACACAACCTTGACTTTGGCCAACAAGATGTATGATATTTAACTAGGTAGATCTCTAAGATCAATTGGATCTCATCCAATTCCTAGATCCAGTAGGTGGATATCCAAATCCGAACATATATACAATATATTGCCAATATATCCAATATATTTTCCTAACCTTTTTCCTCTGAATCAACTAAGCCTTGGCTTGGCACAACAAACTTAATGATCCCAGTTAAGCGTGACCCATTGACCTTGGAAAGCTTCGTAATCGATGTCGATGGACAAGAAGTGATCTTGACTTTGGCCACAAATCACAACTTGGACAAGACACCGATATGGAACAAAGCCTTCATGATTCAAACACATCCGCGATGGACAAAGGCCTTGACTTTGGCCAACAAACCAGTGCCAATCTTGGATCTTGAGAATGAATCATTCAATGGAAGGAAAAACGCTTAATATATGTTGAGGGTTTTTCGCGTAATTGGCAAGCAATTAATTATCTTTGTTAAGGTCTCATCATACACCCTTAAACATGCATTCTAAAAACATAATAAGGCGCGTAAATAAATTAATAATGATATGCGGTTGGATATTTAAAACACTTGTTCTGAGAACAAATCTCTCCATTTCCTCTCTCCCGCTAGCACAAATCTTACTTCTACCCAATTACATAACACTTCTAACGAAACCTCATTTACATTGAGGGGAATAGGTGAGAAAAGAAATACAAAGAGTCAAGAGGTAATAGGCTGGACACGCAGGTCCAAGTTAATAAATTCTAAATTTATTACAATAATTTCCAAAATTGCCCTCACCCATCTAATATCCATCTGATATACATTATTCATAAATCACATCCATGTATTCACACAAAGCATGCTATCAATCAATCTAATCCAATTAATTAATCTGAAATTAATGACCATCCACTGTTCAAACAAGGATTTGATTTGCGCGAGTCAAACTCGTTTTAAGAATAAGTACTCAAAGTACGAATTCTCGAATTATATCAAACTACAACATTAAATCCAATTTAATTTGTATTCAATACTAATTCTTTATTTAATTCCAAATTAAATAATTACACTTTATTAATGAGCCTTTGCGACTTAGATTCTAAATCTAATCATTACGGGTCTCAAAGCCCAATTAACATCCAATGTCAATTTAATTAAAGTCCAATGGGCTTTCAATTAATTTATAAGGCATGGACTTTGGCAACCAAAGCCGAATAACCAATCAGCCTTTTGCCAAAAATCAATTTAGGCCCATTAGGCCCAATTAAAATTTTAAAGGCCCATTTTATCATATTTGGACTTTATGGAAATGGTTTTAGGCCCAATTGGATCCAACCAATTAACCTAAACCAAACTTGGCCCAACCAAGCCTTTAGCCCAAATACAACTTTATAAGCCCAATTCCAAATTTGCCCAATTAATTTAATCATAATATTCCAACTATCACAATTAAATCAATTAAAGTGTATAGCCATAATTAATTATTCAAATTAACATTTCAAAACACCAATTTACATAATTAATTATGCTTATCATCATCAAACATGTCCAACATTATTGAATCAAAAATCATTCATTTCCATGCTATATAGGTCACGACAATTTGGGGATTTTAAATCCGATTTTGATTTTAATCCAATTAAATCCTAAATCAATTTATCCCAAGTCTTTCAATTCATCCAATGATAAAAAAAACAAAAATCACCATGACTTTAGGGCATACTCAACTTTCGGCCAAGCCAAAAAATTGGGGAAAATCTAATCCAATTCAATTTTCATCAAATTGATCACATATAACTCCAAGTTATCATCATTCAAGCATACTCAATCAATCAATTTTATCAAATCATGCTCAAATCAATTTTACCCAAATTTTACCCTAAATCAATTTCATGCATAATCATGGCTCTGATACCATTGTTGGGTTTTTTTAGGTCAAACCAAGATCTAATTAAGCATATAAATGTGTGAATACATCAAAGTAAAGGTGCGGAAATACTCACTTTGATCGGCTTTTGGATGCGATGAACAAAAAACTTCTCTTCCATGGATGTCTCGGCCAAGCCCTCCATTTGTGCTCCTTGTGCTGTCTCCAAGCTCCAAGCTTTGTGAATGGATTCCATGCTCATAGATGGGTTTCCCTATCACCTTTGTATGACCTCTATAGTGTGCTAGCACCTTGGAAATTTTGCCACAAAATTTCACTTTGGTTTCTTCTTGTTCTCGGCCAAGCCAAGAAATTGAGAGGAAAATGGCAAGAATGCGGTGAGTGAGGAAGAGGGAGAGAAGAGTTGTGTATTTGTTTCTTAAACAATTACCAAGTCATTTAACAAAGTCAAAACCCCTTTGGTATATGCTTTCCAAAAGTAATTTGGAGGGAAAAGAGAATTAATTGTTCTCAACCACCTCCATCACCAAAAAGGTGACATGACACACATCACAAAAACTGGATGTGACATGTGAGTGACTTGCGATGTGATTTGTGGCCACACTTGATTCAAAATCGGAGTGGCCTCGCAAATACATTCCGGGCTCGAGTTCGTTAATTCCGAATTAACGAATTTTCTGTTGCGACGTAATTAAATCAAATTTAATTAAATAATTATGCCTAGCAAAATTACTATTCACGTCGCGAGCGAATTAATTCTAAATTAACTCGTTAGCCCGAATTAAAATCCAATTATAATTTCGCGTCGAAATCTAATTTCATTTAATATATCAAATATATTATTTTATCGATTAATCCTAGATTAATTTTCTCTCTCTACTAATTAATCCCAGATTAATTATGTGCGAGTCATACGTCATCGGTGAATCTTCGGGAAGCAACCCATGAGATCCCCGGATATGTTGACAGTAAATCCGGTCGTCGGACTATCCGAACACGTACGTACCTAGTACTACATTTTTACCGATTTACAAGACATGGTTGGATTCTAGCAAAGCATTGTGCCTACCCAATTCTCCAGAAATATTCTTAAAGGAATATGTAATCTATATCAGGCGTAGTATACGTAGTATTGCGTATTTCGATCCAGTATCGGATGTCACGTGCTAGGCCTGGGGCTGAAATTGTGTCTGCCCCGTACGAAGCACATATCGGATCTCTGGTAACTAGTCTCTATAATCGGATAAACATGACCTAGTCATATTATCCCGATAGCTGCAGCATATAAGAGCACCAGTTACGTATCCTACGTGACCATCATCTCCATATAACTGGAGTGATACTTCCGTCTTGACATCACACCCAATACACTACAATTCTCAATATACCCAGAAGAGGAGTACACATAACCTGTTAAAGCCCTGGACGACCAAAACCAAAGTATATTGATTGTCGCAAGTATTAGCGATGCAAGTATCAGGTTAAGACCAAATACACCTACCCTGATTCGGATTTCCATAGACACATAGTCATACTACCAATGGAATTTCGAGGGGTCTATCCAGAGCGAAGCTGTTTCCGTACCATCGGTAAACACAACCTCCTATTACACTTGCATGAGTATCCAATACCCAAATATATGAGAACTATGCTGTTATACTCCCATAACACGCACAAGTGCAATACTAGTCTATTCCGCATTATCGATGTCTAATCTCAATAATACTACGACTAGGGATGTTTTAATGATTAAACCTTAGTGGATTAATACTGTCTCATATCTTATTAATCCGGAACTAATCATATGGACTTTTATCATTTATATATCCCGGTAATCCAATTATAAATGATAAAAGAGCAATTTCATTTGTCACATAGTTAATTTGTACAACAACACAATGTTATGTACAAATAGTGATGCTATGGGTCATAATTGTCCAACAAGAAGAACTAAGGATGTGTTTTTGACATACGGAGATTGTTCTGAGATGAAAGTCATTGATTACTGTGATGCGAGCTTTCAAACTGACATGGATGACAACAGATCGCAAACATGATATCTGTTTACTTTGAATGGCGGTGCTGTCAGTTGGAAAAGCTCAAAGCAGTCAACTATATCGGACTCCACCACCAAAGCCGAGTAAATTGCAGCATCTGAGGCAGCTAAAGAAGCAGTCTGGATAAAGAAGTTCATCACGGAGCTGGAAGTGCTTCCCGCGAAAAAGAATGGCGTCACGATGTATTGTAACAACACGGGCACTATTGCTCAATCAAAGGAACCAAGGTCCCATCAGAAATCCAAGCATGTACTCAGGCGATTTCATCTCATCAGGGAGATTGTTGAGAGAAAATAAGTTATTATAGAGAAAATACCCGCATAAGATAATCTTGCAGATTCTCTGACTAAAGGCTGACTCAACAAAAGCATGATAGGCACACCCGAGAGTATGGTGTCCAGATTCATACTAGTTTGCTATAGTGCAAGTGGGAGATTGTTAGGGATATGCCTTATTCCCAACTTGTGGATGGGCTATATATACATGTATTTGTAATATTTTCATTAATTAATAAAATGGTAATCTTTATTATATGTGTCTTACATAACTTATATGAATCATCAACACTATAATAAAGCCCTTGGAGTAATAAGACGATGGCTTCCACGCCTTATGAGAATCATTACTCTTAAATATTCATAGTCATAGTTTTGTGAATAATCTGGGCGTTCACAAAGCGGAGAGACTAGCATGATGATATGATCCACCCTTCAGTGGGGTATCCGATCTCATAGGCTACTAGCGGAGATCCGTCCGCTTGGTGTATCACATGGATCCATGAGTTGCTCGTGTCCATCGAACTGACCGCCGAAAGTTTTCATATGGAGTGTTTATCTCATGTGTCTGTGAGAACTTTCATGTATCGATTATATGACTAGTCCTTAGACTTGAGGTCTTTACAATCTTATGTGTGGATCAAATAACTTTGACATTCTCCTTCCTCGGTTCAAAAGATCCGATCATAAGGGTATGATTGGGTCATTTGTTGAAACACATGAAGTTTGTAAAGATAAAACAGAGAATCGCCACTCTCTCGGATAATATTTTCTTATAAGAGTAGTATTCCAGTACGCGGGTTGATATATATGATCAATGCTTGAGACTGTGGCCACAACGGAAGAATCATGTGAGATTCTTGGGTTAGCACGATTCATGACACTATCATCATCATACCTTTGACCATATATGTAGACACTTTCCGTACCATAGGTCAATATGTGGGGATACAATGAGGCGAGGAACCATTGTTGGACAGTTATGACCCATAGCGTCACTGTTTGTAAAAGACATTGTGTTTTTGTACAAAATTAACTATGTTGTAATGAAAATACCTTTTACCGTTTTGTAATTATTTACTTTGATATATAAATGGTAAAAGTCCTTATGATTAATTCCGGATTGAGATGATATGAGACAGTATCAATCCATAAAGGTTTAATCATTAAATATCCATAGTCGTAGTATTATCGAGATTGGACATCGATAATGCGGAATAGACTAGTATTGCACTTGTGCGCGTTATGAGGACATAACGGCATAGTTCTCATATATTTAAGTATTGGATACTTATGCAACTGCGATAGGAGGTTGTGTTTTACCGATGGTACGGAAAACAGCGTCGCTCTGGATAGACCCCGCGAAATCCCATTGGTAGTATGTATATGTGTATATGGGAGTCCGCTTCAGGGTAGGTGTATTTGGTCTTAACCTGAGACTTGCATCGCTAGTACTTGTAACAATCGGTAAACTTTGGTTTTGGTCGTCCAGGACTTTAACAGGTTCTATGTACGCCTCTTCTGGGTTTATTGAGAATCGTAGTGTATTGGATGTGATGTCAAGACGGAAGTATGACTTCAGACATATGGAGATGATGATCACGCAGGGATTCAGAACTTGTTCTCTATAGTGTTGCAACCATCGGGATAATATGACAAGGTCATGATTATCCGATTCAAAGAGACTAGTTGCTTGATATCCGATATGTGCTTCATACGGGGCATACACTATTCCAGCCCCAGGCCTTGCACGTGACATCCGATACTGGATCGCACAATACTACGGTATACTACGCCTGATAAAGATAATATATTCCAGTAAGAATATTTCTGGAGAATTGGATAGGCATGGCGCTTTGCTAGAAGCCAACCTTGTCTCGTAAATCGGTAAAAACGTAGTACGAGGTACGTACGTGTTCGGATAGTCCGACGACCGTATTTACTGCCAACATATACAGGGATCTCTTGGGTCGCTTCTCGAAGATTCACCGATGACGTATGATCATAATTAAATGGAGATTAATTGCGGAAAGACTTTATCTTGGATAAAGTACTATTTGAAGAGAGAGAAAGATTAATTTGGAATTAATCGATAAAATAATATATTCGATATATTAAACGAAATTGGATTTCGACGCGGAATTAAAATTAGATTTTAATTCGGGCAAACAAGTTAATTTAGAATTAATTTGTTAGCTATGTGAATAGTAATTTCGCTAGGCATAATTATTTAATTACGTCACGACGGAAGTTCGTTAATTCAGAATTAGCGAAACCGAGCCCGGAAGTGTTTGCGGGCCCACTCGTATTTCGAATTCGAGCGGGGCCCACAAGTCACATCGTGAGTCACATCACTTGTCATTTATTTGTGATAGATGTCAAAGTCTTTTTTGTGAGTGACATGTTGTCACTATTTATTATGGAGTTTGGTGTGGGCAATTAATGCAAAATTGGAGCCAAAATGGCTTTAACTTTTTGGTAAACCATTTACCAAAATTTGGTAATTGTTTTTCCAATTTCTTATATACGGTTTTTGAAGCCAAACAAAAAATGAATTGAAAAACAAAAAACTCTCTCTCTCTCTCCATTTTTCCTTGACCGAAACCAGTGAGCTTTTTCCATCTATGTTTTCTTTCATCTTCACCGAATTTGGAAGGGAAAAACTTGAAGGATTTTGTTGCAAAATCTTTCATAGAGCTAGCACTCTTCAAGGATCATCAAGAGGTGATTTGGAAACCTATTCAAGAGCTTGGAAATTCAAAACAAAGCTTGGAGCATTGTTCTTTCTCTTGGCCGAATTCTTGTAGCATCTTGGAGCAAATTTTTGTTGATCAACGCATCCTTAAACCGATCGATGTAAGTGTGTTTCCGCCACTCTTCTTCGTTATTCATTCGTATTTCTTTGTTCATTATGATCTTGGGACTAATCATAGAAACCAACAATGGTATCATTGAGCCTAAAATGAGCATGAAATGTATTAGGGTAAAATTTGGGGAAAATCCATGTGAGCATGATTTGATTAAATTGAATGGTTGAGTATGCTTGTATGTTGATGAAATGAGGTTGGATTGGATCAATTTCAACAAATTATGATTGGATCAAAATTTGCCTCACCTTAAGGCTTGGCCGAATATGAGTAGCACCCTAGGCTCTTGGAAAATTTTGTTTTGATGATCATTGGATGAGTTGAAACGAATGAAAAGTCGATTTGTAATTCGATCGGATTGAAAAACGAAATCGGACTTAAAAGATTACCTTGGCTGAGAGCTATATGGCATGTATGGACTTGATTTTTGATTCAAAAATTGTTGGACAATAATTGAACAATTAGATACATAATTAATTGGTAAATTATATTTTGGAAATATTGATTTAGTAATTAATTGATGTATTACACTTTAATTAACTAAGTTATAAAATTTGAAATTTTAAAATTTGGTTAATGGGCTTAATTTTGAATTGGGCTTGAAATTATTATATTTGGGCATAATGGGCTTGGTTGGGCCAAGTTGGTTTAGACCAATTGGATTGGATCCAATTGGGCCTAAATCATTCCATTAAGTCAAAATGTAATAAATGGGCTTTAAAGTTTAATTGGGCCTTATGGGCTTGATATTGGTTTTATGGCAAATAAGGGTGATTCTTTAATTGGGCTTGGTAATTGGGTTGATCCACATTGACCAAAGCCCATGCCTTATGAAATCAATTGAAAGCCCATCAGACTTAATTAAACGAACATTGGATGTTAGTTGGGCTTTGAGACCCGATAAGATTAGATTTGGAATCTAAGTCGTTAAAGCGCATTAAATAATGTAGATATTTAATTTGGAATTAAATACATGAATTAGTATTGAATACGAATTAATTAGATTAACTAGTAGTTCGATATAATTCAGAATTCGTACTTTGGGTACTTATTCTCAAACGAGTTGGACTCGCGCAAAATCAAATCGTTGTTTGAACATTGGATGGTCACATAATTAAAGACTAATTAATTGGATTAGATTGGTTTTAATGCATGCTATGATGAATATATGGATGTGTTGAATGAATAACGTATATCGGATGGATATTAGAAGGTAAAGGGTATTTTGGAAATTATTGTAAATTTGGAATTTATAAATGGACCTGCGTGTCCAACCTTCTCTCTAATTATTCTTTGTATTCTCTTCTCACCTAATTCCCCTCAATGTAATGAGGTTTTTATTATTGTATTATCTAATTGGGTAGAAGTAGAATAGTGCTAGCCGGGGAGAGGAATGGGAGCGATTTGTTCTAGGAACAATCTGTTTAAATATCCATCCGCATATCGTTATTAATTTACTTTCGCGCCTTATGATGTTTTGGAAGCATGATTAAGGGTGTATGATGAGACCTTAACAAAGATAATAAATTGGTTGCCAATTTACGCGAAAAACCCTCAAATCATATTAAGAGTTTTTTTTCCTTCCGTTGAGTGATTCTTACTCAAGATCCAAAGTTGGCATTGGTTTGTTGGCTAAAGTCAAGACCTTTGTCAATTGCGGATGTGTTTGAATAATGAGAGTTTTGTTTTATATGAGTGTCTTGTCCAAGTCGTGATTTGTTGGCCAAAGTCAAGATCATTTCTTGTCCATCGACATTGATTACGAAGCTTTCCATGTCAATGGGTCCGCTTAACTGGAATCATTAAGCTTGTGTGCCAAAGCCAAGGCTTAGTTGATTCAGAGGTAAAAGATTAGGAAAATATATTGGATATATTGGCATATATATTGTATATATGTTTCGGACTTGGATGTCCACCTACCGGATCTAGGAATTGGATAAAATTCAATTGATCTTCGAGATCTACCTAGTTAAATATCATACAGCTTGTTGGCCAAAGTCAAGTTGTGTGTTATTTAACGGGATCCTAGCCCACTAGGAAACTGGGTTTCCCGAGTACTCGACACAGGGTTAGAGGCTCGCCGAAAAATAGTGGGAGGCTAGTATTGAATTTGCAATTTCATTCAGATACTTAGCTTTACACGCTTTCATTTATTTCGTCAATATTATATTATTAGTTGGACTAATACAATGTTATTTTTCTTGTAACAGTTAGACTGTACCCATATATCGTTGATTAGATAGTTAGACTATCGTAATCAAGATGACAGGAAAGGGAAATGTCCGAGACATTATCATGGGCGAAAATGTCTTCAAGGGCACGAACTTTGCCGATTGGGAAATGAATTGAGGATAGTCCTGGAGCCGAGAGGCTGCTATATACTATACAGACACCTCTTGGGCCTAAGCCCAAACCTGATCAGTTACTTGAGCTGGAGCTTGGAAGACTCACAGCGATGATAATGATACTGCTCAGTCTATTATGCTTGCTTCTATGACTCACATTTCCGTCGACAAAACAGAGACTTGGATCCCTATAACATGTTGGCGAGGTTGCACGATCTTCACCGATCTAACCGAAGGTCGAAGAGATATGAGTTAACACAGAAGCTCTTCCGTTCACGTATGTCAGAAGACATGTCTGTTGAGTCCCATGTGGTACAGATGATTGCTGACATAGATGAGCTGGCTGAGATGGGGATAGTCTTAGAGGCTGAGATTACCATAGATATTCTTGCAATCTCTCCCCGATACTTGGAAACAGTTCATCATAAACTATAACTTGATGAACACAGATGATACTCTTGGAGAGTTGTTGTCAATTCTCAAGGAAGCTGAGAATGAGACTTCTAAAGGCAAAAAGCGCGAGACGCACTTTGCTTCGACATCTCAGACACCAAGGCTGGGGGCCCAAGGCGACTGGAGGTGTGAAGAAGAAGAAGCATAAAAGAAAGGGCAAGGCCAAATCGTCAAAGGCTTCTGGGAAGCCTAATGAAAAATCTCAGGATGTTTGCCTCCAGTGCGGCATGCGGGGTCACTGGAAACGTGACTGCCGCGAGTACAAGGCGCTCCAGAAGGAGATTAAAGCGGGCAAGGCACCGGCTTCAGGTATGTTTGTTATTGAGATAAACATGACTATTTCTAGTTTTAAAAATTGGATTTTTGATTCTGGTTGTGGTACTCACATATGTACTGATGTGCATGATCTGCGGATTAGCAGGAGACTGGCCTCATGGGAGATTGATCTACGCGTCAGAAATGGGGCACCAGTCGCCTTTTTGGCCGTTGGCACTTTTGTTTTAGAACTGACATCGGGGCATGTACTTGAACTTAATGACTGTTATTATGTACCTAATTTGACTAGGAATATTATTTCTGTATCTATGTTAACCCAATGTGGGTATACTTTTTGTATTCAGGACACCGGGTGTTTGGATATAAAAATGATGTAGAAATTTGCACTGCTTGTTGCAAAAAATGGTCTTTATATTTTGAATATAAATCATCTCAGACATATAATATAACAACAAAAGGCTTAAAATGAAGTAAAAAGATGAAACTTATATGTGGCACTGTCGTCTGGGACACATAAACAAGACTCGCATATCCACACTTTCGAAGAGTGGGTACTTGGACGGATTTGATCCAAATTCATATGACGTCTGCGAATCTAGATTATAGGTAAAATGCTAAATCACCTTTTAGCGGTAAAGGTGACGCGCCACTGACTGTTAGCCCTCGTTCATAGTGACGTATGTGGGCCCATGTCTAGCCAGGCTAGAGGTGGATACGAATACTTCGTAACCTTTACGGATGATGCATCGCGTTATGGTTATGTGTATCTTATGAGACACCCAAGTCGGAAACTTTTGAGAAATTCAAAGAGTTTCAACACGAATTTGAAAAACCGAGACCGGCAATAGAGTATAAAGACCTTACGGTCGGACCGCGATGGCGAATACTTGAGCAATGAGTTTCTAGATTACACTGAAAGAATATGGTATTCTTTCACAGTGGACTCCTCATGGAACTCCGTAATTAAACGGTTGTATCCGAACGGAGAACCGAACTTTGTTGGACATGGTTCGGTCTATGATGAGTCGTACTGATCTACTATTTCCTTATGGGGATATGCATTAAACACGTGCAAATTCTTATTTTGAATAAGTGTTCCGTCAAATTCTGTACAACACACACCATATGATGATAATGGACATGAAAGAAACCGGTTTTCTCATTCCTGAAGATTTGGGGATGCTGGGCATACGTCCAACGTTTGGAAGGTACAAAACTTGAGCCCCAATCGGATAAATGCCTATTCATAGGATAACCTAGGGAACCAAAGGATATTACTTCTATCACCCACGAGAGAACCAAAGTTTTGTTGCTCTACATGCGGTTCTTCCTTAGAAGGATTTCTAAATGCAGTGATTAGTGGGAGGAAAGTAGAACTCGATGAAAATCGGAGTGATACTGTTCCTGGCATAGAATCCTCAACGGAACAAGAACAGTCCATCCGGGATGAGACTGTACCACAATCTTCTATTACACAAGGACCGCGTAGGTTGGAGAGAGTCAGGAAACAACTTGAGAGGTATGGGTTTCTTGATCTCACCTATGTAGATATTAATCTTATTGAGGATATGAACCGGCTACGTATGAGGAAGCGATACAAGATATCGATTCCACTTTATGGCAAGATGCCATGAGGTCCGAAATGGATTCCATGTACACCAACCAAGTTTGGACACTGGTTGATGCACCAGAAGGCGTAAAGCCTATTGGATGCAAATGGGTCTTTAAGAAGAAGACCGACATAAATGGCAACGTACAAACGTACAAAGCTAGGCTTGTAGCGAAGGGGTATCGTCAACGACATGGTGTCGATTATGATGAAACCGTTCTTCACCCTTTCCATGATTAAATCCATTCGGATAATGCTTGCAATTACTGCTATTTCGATTACGAGATATGGCAGATGGACGTAAAACCGCTTTCCTTACGGCAAACATTTTGGAGGATGTTTATATGTAACAGCATGACGGTTTTACCGTGTCTAGACTTGCAAACAAGGTTGGTAAGGTAAATCGGTCCATTTATGGACTGAAGCAAACATCGCGGTCATGGAACCAACGTTTTGATGAGATCATAAAAGAATATGATTTCATTCAAAACGAAGATGATCCTTGTGTATATACAGAAGGTTAGTGGGAGAGCACTGACTTTATTGTCCTTTATGTTGACGATGCGCTTGCTTATAGGCAATGAAATTCCCATGCTAACATCGGTGAAAGCTTGCTTTCATTGAAATTCTTCATGAAAGATCTGGGAGAAGCAGCCTTTATTCTGGGAATAAAGATCTACCGGGATAGATCTAGAAAGCTGCTTGGACTCTCCCAGAGTACGTACATTGACAAAGTTTTGAAGAGATTCAACATGGATCAGTCCAAGAGAGGACTGTTGCCAGTGTCACATGGCGTCTATCTATCTAGGACATGTGTCCTAAAACTCAAGATGAGAGAGACAACATGAGTCGAATACCGTTCGCCTCGGCAGTCGATCGATCATGTATGCCATGATATGTATGCGACCTGATGTCTCCTATGCTTTGAGCATGTGCAGTCGATATCAGGCCGATCCAGGTGAAAGTCACTGGATGGCGGTTAAGAAATATCCTTAAGTATCTTAGACAAAATAAGGATGCTTTCTTAATCTATGGAGATGGAGAACTTGAGGTAACTGGGTATACCGATGCAAGTTTCCAAACCGACAAAGACGACTGTAAGTCACAATCCGGGTACATATTTTATTTGAATAACAGAGCAGTGAGCTGGAAATCTTCCAAGCAAGAGACTGTTGCCGATTCAACAACAGAAGCGGAGTACATTGCTGCAGCTGAAGCAGCAAAGGAAGCAGTTTGGATCCGAAAATTCCTAATTGGATTAGGAGTAGTTCCGTTAGCAGCTGAGCCCGTTCCATTGTATTGTGACAAAAACGGGGCTATAGCACAGGCTAAGGAACCGCGGTCTCATCAACGATCCAATCATGTTCTTCAACATTTCCATCTGATTCGAGAGATCATACATCGTGGCGATGTGAAGGTCGAGAAGGTCGCATCAGATGACAACATGGCAGATCCACTGACGAAAGCTATTCCTCAGCAAAAGTTTGAGCGACATGTACATAGTTCAGGTATTAGATGCTTGAGTGACTGGCTATAGGCCAAGTGGGAGATTGTTGGACAGTTATGACCCATAGCGTCACTGTTTGTAAAAGACATTGTGTTTTTGTACAAAACTAACTATGTTGTAATGAAATTGCCTTTTACCATTTTGTAATTTATTTACTTTGATATATAAATGGTAAAAGTCCTTATGATTAATTCCGGATTGAGATGATATGAGACAGTATCAATCCATAAATGTTTAATCATTAAATATCCCTAGTCATAGTATTATCGAGATTGGACATCGATAATACGGAATAGACTAGTATTGCACTTGTGCGTGTTATGAGGGCATAACGGCATAGTTCTCATATATTTAAGTATTGGATACTTATGCAAGTGCGATATGAGGTTGTGTTTTACCGATGGTACGGAAAACAGCTTCGCTCTGGATAGACCCCACGGAATCCCATTGGTAGTATGTATATGTGTCTATGGGAGTCCGCTTCAGGGTAGGTGTATTTGGTCTTAACCTGAGACTTGCATCGCTAGTACTTGCGACAATCGGTAACTTTGGTTTTGGTCGTCCAGGAATTTAACAGGTTCTGTGTACGCCTCTTCTGGGTTTATTGAGAATGGTAGTGTATTGGATGTGATGTCAAGACGGAAGTATCACTTCAGACATATGGAGATAATGATCATGCAGGGATTCAGAACTTGTTCTCTATAATGTTGCAACCATCGGGATAATATGAAAAGGTCATGATTATCCGATTCAAAGAGACTAGTTGCTTGATATCCGATATGTGCTTCGTACGGGGCATACACTATTCCAGCCTCAGGCCTTGCACGTGACATCCGATACTGGATCGCAATACACAATACTGTTGGTTTCTATTAGGTCCCAAGATCATAACAAGCATGAAAAACATGTGTGAATACATCAAAGGAGGTAGCGGAATACTCACATCATCGATCGGTTGAGACGATACGGCAACAAACAAAACGATTTTGGCCTCCATTTCCACGCCCACTGCAGTGCAGTCCACTGCCTTGAAAAATCAGATTTTGAGCTGAGATTTGCAGCTTCAATCTTCGTCTTTTGATTCCCGGCTCGTGGGTGGGTTTCCCTAACACCTTCGTATGCCTCCTAAGAGTGTGCTAGCACTTGGATCTTGCCACAAGACCATCAAATATCCTCCTTCATTCACGCCATTCTCAGGCAGTCCAGCAGCCCCTTGGGCGTGCATTTGAGAGGGAGAAAGAGATGAAGAGAGTTCTCTAGGGTTACTAAAATATTCATCTAATGAATAATAATAATTACTAAAGTGTAGAGAGAGATTTTTGTTTATATACTTTAGGTAAAACCATTTCACCTTTTACCCTAATCTTGGTAGGTATGGGTAAATGGTTTTCCAAAAGTAAAACAAGGTAGTTGGGTGGTAGGTACACCTACCACACATGGGCCCCACATATTTGAATTCAAAATTCAAATATCTCTACGAACATTTGCCGCGGCTCGGTTCCGTTTAATCCGATTAAACGAACTTCCGTCGTTAAATAATTAAATCTAATTTAATTAAATATCGATGCGACGCAAATATATTACGAACGTCGTTTACGAATTAATTCTAAATTAATTCGTTCGTTCGCATTAAAGTCCGACTTTAATTTCGTAATGAAATCCAATTCATATTAATATATCCGATATATTAATTTAGCCCATTCGAATAAATTAAATAGAAAAATCAAATTTAACTATTAAATTTATTTTACCGATTAATTCCAAATTAATCGCGTCTCTCTCTCTTTAGACGATATTTTATCCAGATAAAATATCTCCGTAATTAATCCCAGATTAATTTTCTCTCTCATCGAATTAATCCCAGATTAATTAAAGTGCGAGTCATACATCATCGGTGAATCATTGGGAAGCGACCCATGAGATCCCCGGATATGTTGGCAGTAAATACGGTCGTCGGACTATCCGAACACGTAAGTACCAAGTACTACGTTTTACCGATTCACAAGACAAGGTTGGCTTCTAGCAAAGCACCATGCCTACCCAATTCTCCGGAAATATCCTTACAGGAATGAAGGATCTGTATCAGGCGTAGTATACATCGTATAGTGCATATCGATCTAGTATCGGATGGTCACGTGCTAGGCCTGGGGCTGGAGTTGTGTCTGCCCCGTACGAAGCACATGTCGGATGTCTGGTAACTAGTCTCTATAATCGGATATACATGACCTAGTCATAATATCCCGATGGCCGCGCAGCACTTAAGAGCACTAATACCGTATCCTACGTGACATCATCTCCACTATGACTGGAGTGATACTTCCGTCTTGACATCACACCCAATACTCTACGATTCTCAATATACCCAGTATTGGCGTACACAGAACCGGTTAAAGCCCTGGACGACCTCAACCAAAGTATATTGATTGTCATAAGTATTAGCGGTGCAAGTCTCAGGTTAAGACCAAATACACCTACCCTGATGTCGGACTCCCATAGACACATAGTCATACTACCAATGGGATTCCGAGGGGGTCTATCCAGAGCGAAGCTGTTTCCCGTACCATCGGTGAAACACAACCTCCTACCGCACTTGCATAAGTATCCAATACTTAAATATATGAGAACTATGCCCGTTATGCCCTCACAACGTGCACAAGTGCAATACTAGTCTTTTACGCATTACCGATGTCCAATCTCGATAATACTCTGACTAGGGATATTTAATGATTAATCCTTTGTGGACTGATACTGTCTCATATCATTCTCAATCCAGGAACTAATCATAGGGACCTCCTATCATTTATATATCTAAGGTGATCTAATCACAAATGATAAGATAGCAATCTCCTTTGTCACATAGTTAATTTGTACAACAACACCATGATCTGTACAAATAGTGACGCTATGGGTCATAATTGTCCAACAATCTCCCACTTGGCCTATAGCCAGTCACTCGAGTGCCTAACACACGAACTATGTACGGTTCGCTCAAATTGCTGAGAAAAGGTTTTCGTCAGCGGATTTACATGATTATCGTCTGACGCGATTTATACGATCATCACATCGCCATGATGTATGATCCGAACGAATCAGATGAATATCGAAGTATATATCTGGATCGTTGATGAGACCATTAATTCTTTAGCCTGTGCTGACGCCTAGCTCAGCTGCTAACAGAACTATATCTAATCTAATTAGATTTATTATCGACCCAAATGGCTTCTATTGCTGCCTCAGCTGCAGCAATAATCCGCATTTGTTGTTTATATGGTAACAATATCTTGCTTGGAAGATTTCCAGCTCACTGTTCCGGTATTCAAACTTTATAGTACCGTTTGCGACTTATAGTCGTCTTTATCGGTTTGGAAACTTGCTACAGCGATCCCAGTCACTTCAAGTTCTCCTTCTCCATAGACTAAGACAGCATCATCCTTAGTTCTCTGAGATACTAACGGATGTTCTTAACTTCAATCCAGTGACTATCACTCGGATTGGTCTGATTGTGTCTCCATACGCTCAAAGCGTATGAGACACCAGGTCACGTACATTTAAATGTACAATTTCTCAGAGAGTGTTAACAACTTTAAATCTATCCCAATAGATCTTATTCCTAGAATAAAGGTTGTTACTCCTAAGAATTCTACGGAGAATTATTTCGAAAGCCAAGCTTTCGCCGATTGTTTTATGGGAATATCATTTCCAAGAAATGACATATATTATCATTATTTTATACATGACATTCATTGTCAGTGCGCTCCCACTAACCTCCTTATATACACAAGAATTATTTTCGTTTTGAATTAAATCATACACCATTATGATTACATCAAAACGTCAGCTCCAAGAACATTATGCTTGCTTCAACCCAAACATGGATCGAACAACCCGCAAACCTAGTTTGCTGGTTTAGGTACGACAAAATCGTCAGGATGTTATAAACATCCTCCAAAGGTTTCCGTTTAAGGAAAGCGATTTTGATTTTTAACTGACACATCATTTCATAAATGTACAATGCAGTATCAGCAAGCATTATCCAAATGGATTTACCGTGGCAACAGGTAAAAGGTTGAACCGTAATCAACACAATGTTGATAACGATACCTTTTCGCTAAAAGCCTAGCTTTGTACGTTGGTATGTTGCCATCCATGTATGTCTTACTTGAAGACTTTTAAGTACCAATAGGCACAATGCCTTACGGTACATCAACTAGTGTCTAAACATAGTTGGTATACATGGAATCCACTTCGGACTCATGGCACTTTGCCACAAAAGGGAGTCGATACCTTGTATCACTTCCTTAAACGTAGTCGGTTGGTCTACCTTAATAAGTTTGACATCTTTATGAGGTGAGATCAGAAACCCATACCTAGGTTATTTTCTGATTCTCTCCGATCTACGCGGTTCTTGTGTCTTCGAAGATTAATGGTATAGTTTCATCCTTGATGAACTATTGTGTTCCATTAAGGACTTCGTGCCTTGAACGTAGTACTACTCCGATTTTCATCGAGTTATACCATCCTCCCACTTACCACCGCATATCGGTATTCCTTTTAGGAAACCGCATGGTGAGCAACAATAACATTGTTCTCTCGTGGATGCAAAAGTACTATACTTATGGTTTCCCCTAGGATAACCTATAATTGGCACTTATCCTATTTGGGTTTTAGTTTGGTATCATCCAAACATATGCCTAGCATACCCAAATCATCAGGAATGAGAAACCCGGTTTCTTTCCCGTTCATATCTAATATGATATCTGTCAAACAGATTTATATGAACCTTATTCTAAATAAGTATTGCACTGTTAATGCATATCCGTTGAAGGAAATGGTAGCTCAGAGCGACTCATGATTAACCTTATCATGTCCAACAAAATTCGGTTTCTCCGTACGGACACACCGTCAAACTGACGTGTCCTAGGAGGAGTCCTCATTGAAAGAATACTATACTCTTTCACGTATGTTTGAAACTTACTGCTTAAGTATTTTCCATTACGGTCTTACCGCGATGGTTTAATACTTTAGATGATCTGTTTGTCTACTTCGTGTCGAAACTCTAAAAGTTATCGATTTGTGTTCTTCAAAAGAAACACATAACCATAATGTGATGCCACATCCGTTAAGGTCACGAAATATTCATATTCATATCTAGTATTGCTAGATATGGGCCCACTTACTTCACTATGAATAGGGCTAACAGATCGATGGCACTATTACTATTACCAAGTAAATAGCGTTTCAGGTACTTTACCTAGTAAACTAGATTCGTAGACTTTATTTGAAGAGTCAAATCAGTCCTAGTACCCACTCTTCAAAAGCGTGGATAACGAGTCTTGTTTAATTGTGTCCCAGACAACAATGCCACAAATAAGTCTCTACTGATCAAATCAGTTTGAGCTATATATTTGTCATTTTCTATGTTTGAGATTTCATATTTCGTCACTGTTACTCTCTTTGTTACTCTCACTAATGTTCTTATATCACTTTATATAATACGGAACATTCTCAGTCTAAACGCACTGATATAAAGATCATGCTATCACTCTAGTCGTAGTCT
>SKCR01027892.1:0-33543 GCA_019454045.1 Zanthoxylum bungeanum | reverse complement strand
TGGGTGAGAATGTCTTTAACGATGCAAATTTTCCAGACTGGGAGATGAACCTCAGGATAGTCCTGGGAGCTGAGAAGTTGCTCTATGTAATAAAAAGACCTCTTGGACCTGAGCCCGGACTTGAGCGGCCAGTAGAGCATGAGCTTTGGAAGACTCATCGTGATGATAAATTTACTGCTCAATCAATTATGCTTGCTGCAATGACTCCTCAGTTTCGTCGTCAGAACAAGGGATTGGATCCTTATGCGATGATGTTGAAGTTGAAGAATCTTCATAGATCTAATCTTAGATCTCAGAAGTATGATTTGCAGAAGAAGCTCTTTCGCTCTCGTATGTCAGAGGGTACATCTGTCGAACACTACATGTCTTAAATGATTGTTGACATCGAACAGCTAGGTCAGCTGGGCATTACCTTCGAGGCCGAGATTTCCATAGATTTGATCTTACAGTCTCTGCGCGACTGCTGGGGCGGGTTCGTCATGAACTATAACATGATGAACCAAGAGAAAACTCTTGGAGAGTTAATGGCTATGCTGAAAGAGGCAGAGCCAGAGCTTCTAAAAGGCAAGAAATGTAAGGTGCATCTTACTTCGACATCCAAGAAGGCTAAGGCTTGGCCGAAGACTTCTGGGGGTGTGAAGAAGAAAACGAAGAAGGGCAAGGCTCAATCATCACAGTCTTCTGGGAAGACAAATAACATATCTCAAGACATCTACCTACATTATGGCAAACGAGGTCACTGGAAGTGTGACTGCCGTAAGTTCAAGGCGGACTTGAAGGAAGCGAAGACGGGCAAGGCTCCGGCTTCAGGTATGTTTGTTATTGAAATAAACATGTCCACTACTAGTTTTAAAAATTGGATTTTTGATACTGGAAGTGGTACTCACATATATACTGATGCGCAGGATCTGCAGATTAGTTGGAGACTGGCTTCAGAGGAGATCGACCTGCGAGTCGGAAATGGGATAAAAGTCGTTGTTTTGGCCGTTGGCACCTTTGTTTTGAATCTTCCCTCAGGGCATGTACTTATATTAGGCGACTGTTATTTTGTACCTACTTTGACTAGGAGTATTATCTCTGTATCTAGTTTAACCCGATGCGGGTATACCTTTGTATTCATGAACACTGGGTGTTTTTTTTATAAAGATGATATTGAGATATGTACAACAGATGTGAATAATGGTCTTTATATTTTGAATATAAACGAATCTCAAACATATAACATGACAAACAAAAAGCTCAAATTAAGTAAAACAAGTGAGACTTATTTGTGGCATTATTGTCTAAGACACATGAACAAAACTCGTATATCCACACTTTCAAAGAATGGATACTTTGACGGATTTGATCCTAATTTATATGATGTCTGTGAATCTTATTTGTTAGGCAAAATGTCTAAAACACCCTTTAGTGGTAAAGATGTACATGCCACCGAGCTGTTAGCCCTCGTTCATAGTGACGTATGCGGGCCCATGTCTAGCCAGGCTAGATGTGGATATGAATACTTTGTAACCTTTACGGATGATACATCACGTTATGGTTATGTGTACTTATGAAACACAAGTCGGAAACTTTTGAGAAATTCAAAGAGTTTCAACACGAAGTAGAAAAACAGACTGGCAAAAGTATTAAAATATTGCGATCGGACCGTGGTGGAGAATACTTGAGCAATGAGTTTCAATATTACTTGAAAGAATATGGTATTCTTTCACAGTGGACTCCTCCCGGAACACCTCAATTGAACGGTGTGTCCGAACGGAGAAACTGAACTTTGTTGGACATGGTAAGGTCCATGATGAGTCACACAGAGCTACCGATTTCCTTATGGGGATACGCATTAAACAGTGCAATACTTATTTTGAATAAGGTTCCGTCAAAGTTAGTTGAACAGACTCCATATGAAATATGGACAGGAAAGAAACCAGGTTTCTTATTCATGAAGATTTGGGGATGCTGGGCATATGTTAAACGTTTGGATAGTTCCAAACTAGAACCCAAATCGGATAAATGCCTATTTGTAGGTTATCCTAAGGAAACGAAAGAATATTATTTCTACAACCCACAAGAGAACAAAATATTTGTTGTTTTTCATGCGGTTTTCCTAGAAAAGGAATTCATGAATGCAGTGATAGGTGGGAGGAATGTAGAACTCGATGAAAATCAGAGTGATACTGTTCCTGGCATCGACCCCCTTACGGAACACGAACAGTCCATCAGAGATGAGACTGTTCCACAATCTTCTGATACATAAGAACCGCATAAGTCGGAGAGAGTCAGAAAATAACCTGAGAGGTATGGGTTTCCGATCTCACCTCATGTAGACATTAATCTTATTGAGGAAGATGAACCAACTACGTATGAGGAAGCGATACAAGGTATCGACTCCGCTTTATGGCAAGAAGCCATGAAGTCCGAAATGGATTCCATGTACATCAACCAAGTTTGGACACTGGTTGATGTACCAGAAGGCATTAAGCCTATTGGTTGTAAATGGGTCTTCAAAAAGAAGACAGGCATGGTAGGCAACATACAAACGTACAAAGCTAGGCTTGTAGCTAAAGGGTATCGTCAACGACATGGTGTCAATTTCGATGAAACCTTTTCACCTATTACCATGATTAAATTCATTCGGATAATGCTTGCTATTGCTGCATATTTCGATTATGAAATATGGAATATGGATGTCAAAACCGCTTTCCTTAACAGAAACCTTTTGGAGGATGTTTATATGCAACAACCTGATGGTTTTTTCATACCAAGACATGCAAACAAGGTTTGCAAGTTAAACCAATCCATTTATGGATTAAAGCAAGCAGCGCGTTCTTAGAACCATCGTTTTGATGAGATCATAAAAGAATATGGTTTCATTCAAAACGAAGATGATTCTTGTGTATATAAGAAGGTTAGTGGGATCACACTGACATTCATTGTCCTATACGTTGATGATGTATTACTTCTTGGCAATGACATTCCCATGCTACAATCGGTTAAAGCTTGGCTTTCATTAAAATTCTCCATGAAAGACCTGAGAGAGGCAGCCTTTATTCTAGGAATAAGGATCTACCGGGATAGATCTAGAAAGCTGCTGGCACTCTCCCAGAGCTCGTACATTGACAAAGTGTTGAAGAGACTCAACATGGATCAGTCCAAGAGGGGGCTGCTTCCGGTGTCACATGGCGTCTCTCTATCGAAGGATACGTGTCCTAAAACTCAAGATGAAAGAGATGCAATGATTCGGATCCCGTATGCTTCAGTAGTCAGATCGATCATGTACGCCATGATATGTACGCGACCTGATGTCTCATATGCTTTGAGCATGTGTAATCGCTATCAGGCCGATCCAGGTGATAGTCACTGGATTTCTGTAAAGAACATCCTTCAGTATCTTAGACGAACTAAAGATGCTTTCTTAGTCTATGGGGAATGAGAACTTGAGGTGACTGGGTTCACCGATGCAAGTTTCAAACCGACAAAGACGACTGTAAGTCTCAATCATGGTACATATTTTATTTAAACAACGGAGCAGTGAGCTGGAAATCTTCCAAGCAAGAGACTGTTGCTTATTCGACAACAGAAGCAGAATATATTGCTGCAGCTGAGGTAGCAAAAGAAGCAGTTTGGATCCGTAAATTCCTAATTGGATTAGGAGTAGTTCCGTTAGCAGCTGAACCCGTACCTTTGTATTGTGACAATAATGGGGCTATCGCACAGGCTAAGGAACCACAGTCTCATCAACGATCCAAGCATGTACTTCGACGATTTCATCTTATTCGTGAGATCATACATCGTGGTGATGTGAAGATCGAGAAGATCACATCAGATGATAACATTGCAGATCCGCTAACGAATTCTATATCTCAGCAAAAGTTTGAGCGACATGTACATAGTTCAAGTATTAGATACTTGAGTGATTGGCTATAGGCCAAGTGGGAGATTGTTTGACAATTATGACCCATAGCATCACTATTTGTAAAGAACATTGTGTTTTTGTACAAATTATCTATGTGACAAAATGAAATTGTTATTTTATCATTATTGTAATTAGATTACTTGGATATATTAATGATAAAAATCCATATGGTTAAATCGGATTAATAAGGATTAATAAGATATGAGACAATATTAATCCACGAATGGTTCAATCATTAAATTTCCCTAGTCGAAGTATTATCGAGACAGGGCATTGATAAAGCGGAATAGACTAGTATTACACTTGTGCGCGTTATGGAAGCTTAACAACATAGTTCTCATATATTTAGGTATTGGATACTTATGCAAGTGTAATAAGAGGTTCTGTTAGCCATTGGACCGGGAACAGTTCGCTCTGGATAGACCCACTCGGAATCCCATTGGTAGTATGACTATGTGTCAATTGGAATCTGAATCAGGGTAGGTGTATGTGATCTTTAACCTGGGACTTACGTCGCTATTACTTGTGACAATCAGTTTACTTTAGTATTGGTCATCTGGAGCTTTAACAGGTTCTGTGTGCGCCTGTATTGGGTTTACTGAGAATCGCAGTGTATTGGATGTGATGTCAAAATGGGAGTATCACTTTAGTCATATGGAGATGATGGTCACACAGGATACGGAACTAGTACTCTTAAAAGCTGCAGCTATCGGGATAATATGACTAGGTCATGACTTCCCGATTACAGAGATTAGTTACTCGGGATCCGATATATGCTTCGTACGGGGCAGACACAGAGCCAGCCCTAAGCCTAGCATATGACATCCAATACTGGATCGTATTACGCATTACATTATATTAGTATTACTACTCCTGATATAGATGATATTCCTCGGTGAATATTTCTGGAGAATTGGGTATGCACGGTGCTTTGCTAGAAGCCAACTATGTCTTGTAAATCGGTGAGAACGTGGTACGTGGTACGCACGTGTTCGAATAGTCCGATAACCGTATTTACTGCCAACATATACAGGAATTTCTTGAGTCGATTCCCAAAGATTCACCAATGACATTTGACTCAGATAGAATTAATCTGGGATTAATTATGAGAGAGAAAATTAATCTGGGATTAATTGCGACAAGAATTAATATGGGATAAAACTTTGTATAGAAGAGAGAACGCGATTAATTTAGAATTAATCGATTAAATAAATTTAATAGTTAAATTGGATTTTTCTATTTAATTTATTTATTTGGGGCTAAAATAATATATCATATATATTAATTGAAATCGATTTCAATACGAAATTAAAATTGGATTTTAATTCGGGCGAACGAATTAATTTAGAATTAATTTGAAAGCGACTATCGTAATAATTTTGCGAGGCATAATTATTTAATTAAATTGGATTTAATTATGGTGCGACGAAAAATTCGTTTAATTCGGAATTAAACGAACCCGATAAAATTACCCGTGACTTAGTTGTGTGTTGGAGAAGCCAACTCAAATTTTGAATTTAAAATTTGGTGGGACCACATGACTTACATCAAAGGTCAATTTTTGATGAAAGTAGATGGCTTAATTTATTAACTCATTTAACACACACAACTACCAATTTTGGAAAAAACACAACACACTCGCTCTTTCGTCTTCCTCTTGGCTGAACCCTTCTCAAAATGGTTGTGAAATTTTGCTTCAAAATTTCAACTAAACTAGCACTTGGATGAGTCAAATGAGGTGATAGGGAAACTCACCCAAGGAACAAACAACTAAACAACAAGCTTCGAGCTTCATCCGAAAAAGAAATTTTGAAATTTCTCCATAAATCAATGTAAGTGATTCCGCCATTTTTCTTTATTTTTCACACATAAAATCATGTTTAGGATCTTGTGGCATGTCTTAGAGACTAACACGCAACTACTGCAACCGCCACAGACCAAATCGGTCCTCATATCGGTGACTATACCGGCCTAACGGTTATGTTGATAACGGTAATATAGCTGCTATTATGCCAGACCGGCATACTGGTCTCAAACAGACAGATTGGGGTAGTCTTACATTTTATTATAAATTGAGCCCCAATTCGTTTTTGCAATGTTACACAACCTTCATATATATTGTACTAAGTCAAAACAGAGAGTTTTCTTTAAGCTTCATAATCATACATTCTCATACATCAAGCTCACACACTACACCTTCTTAATCTTTAGTAGTGAGCTTAGATCACTTGGGTAGGCAACTCACACAATCTTCTTTATCATTATGAGTGCCCAAGTGTGTTTACAAACTTCTTATTCAAAACACTTGTGGTTTGTGAAATCCCATCGTTTGGGTAATTGTAAGAGTTTCTGAGTGAGCCTACGTAGAAAACTCAAAGTGTAAGGGTTTGGAGTGAACCTTGTGTAAAACTCTTGGTTGCGGGTGAGCCACGGAAACTCATTGATAGTGAAAATCTTCAAGCGCGGCTTGGGGGAGTGGACGCAGGCATTGTTGGCTGAACCACTATAAATCACGGTGTTATTTTCCCTTAACTATTTACTTATTGCAAGTTTGATTTATTTATCTGCCTATTACTCATAAACTTGTATATATGTGATATATCAAAATAGAGAAAATCATCCTAAGGCTAAATTGGTAAAACTAGATAAAATCGGCAAAGAATTTAATTTCCGCATTATTAGTAAAAAACATAATTCACCCCCTCTTGGGAATATAGAGTTTTGTTGTTGTATTGCTTGTAGGTAATTTCAATTGGTATCAGAGCGATGTTTTCTCAACAAAGACTTAACCGTCTGAGAAAGTGATCATGGCTTCTACAATCAACTCGTCAAATCTTGCCGAGGGATTTTCAATTACAAGACCTTCATTCTTCAATGGAATCGATTATAACTATTGGAAGATGAGGTTTCTTAACTACATTTTAGCCGTAGATACACAATCCTTCAAGGTGATCACACGGGGTGTAAAAACGCCGATGAAGAGGGATAGTAATGGTGTAGAGATTCCTAAGCTCCATTTTGAGTGGACCGATGAGGAAATTGCATAAAGCTCTACAAATGCTAAGGCACTTAACTATCTCATATGTGCTATTGATCGTAGTCAAATTAACAAGCTTCCGGAATTTGGAAATGCACATGATTTATGGAAGTCTCTAGAAATGATCAACGAGGGCACAAGCCAAGTGAAGGAATCAAAGATCAAACGGTTCATGTGTGAATTGGATAGTTTCAAAATGGAATCCGGGGAAGAAATTGATCACATGATTTCAAGGTTCACAGTTATCATAAACCATCTAGGTGCACTAGGGAAAGTCATTGGGACAACCGATCAAGTGCAAAAAATCTTAGGTCACTTCCAAAAGAATATAGAAGCTACACCTCATTCATCAAAGAAGCAAATGACATGAACACTTTGAAGCAAGATGATTTGGTTGGAAAATTGTTCGAATATGAATTGGAGATCAAAATGGATCAAAAGGAGGAAGAAGAGAAAAGAACATGGGAGAATCTTGCATTGAAAGCAAGAAAAAGAGATGATACTAGCTCAAGTGAAGAAGATAGTGATGATGAATTGGTACAAATAACCAATAGGGTCAAGAAGCTCCTCAAATCCGCAAAACTTAAAGGAAAATCAAAATTGGATGAGAAGAAAACAGAAAAATGGCCACGGAAGCACAAGAAAATTATTTGCTATGAGTGTAATAAACCGGGTCATATAGCTACCGATTACCCATTGAGAAAATTCAAAGGAAAATCCAAGAAAAAGGTATTAAAAACTACTTCAACTTGGAGCGATAGCGACTCAAGCTCATCCGAGGAGGAAGAGATCAAAGAGAGAACAAATCTAGCATTCATGGCGCTATCGAGGATGAAGATTTCTTCAAAGTGAAAAAGAAAATGTACACAACTCTCAAGAATATAATGATTTACTTGATGCTTTTAATGGATTAAATGAGTTGTGTGAAATACTTAAAAAGAAATATAAAATGACTAAAAATGAGCATTCATCACTTAAAAATGAAGTTATTAAAAATGAGCATTCATCACTTAAAAATGAACATGCATCTTGTATGGATAAAATTCATATTTTAGACAATGATATTATTTGTTTAAAGGCCAAACATGAAAAAGAAATAACATGTTTAAATGATGAAAATGCTTGTTTAAAAGACAAAAAGCTAGAACTTGAAAATAAAATATTTAACATGCCTTCTAGCTTAAAAACATGTAATTGTGAATCTATTTTGAATGAAAATGTTGCTTTAAACAAAAAGGAAATATATTAGCAAAACATTGTTAGTAAATTCACATTGGGAAAGAAAAATTTTGATATGTTATCTAGATCCCAAAAATGTGCTTATAATAGAGAATGATTAGGATATAAGCCTTACATTAAAAGAAAATTTTTGAAGAATTATTTTGTTAATGCATCCGATTTTCATGCTATCAATGAAAATATCACATGTCATGCATGCAATAAGAAATGACACAAAATATTTCAGTGCATGAACAAGAATGTAAATGCATGGATTCCTCAAGAAATCAAAATTAACCCCCATGGACCCAAGAAAGGTTAGGTACTAAAATGCACTTGATAATTTTGTAGGGGGAGCTTTGGGAAGGTTCATAAAGAGAATTGTGAATTGATCCCAAAAGCTCAAAGAGATGAGGACTGACAACGGTAATAGGTAAAATCTGTATTCACATAAATATTGGTACCGTTTCCTCCAACTTGTAGAAGTATGCTTATTTTAATTGGTATAAACTTTTGAAGCATAATAATGATTATGCAAGTAATCACCCTTCTATTAGTATCGATTTTCATTTGATATCATTATATGCCTTAATCATATATTAAACCCCATTTTGCATTGAACATGCCTTTGCCATTTAACATATGTGAATGAAAATGAAATACATGTATATGAACATAATTTTAGATTGGTATCATGAAATGCATGGATAATTTGATTTTTGATTAATTAATATCATAAATATAGAGAGAAATCATTAATGCATTGTTCAATTGGTATTCATTGGTATAAGATTTGAGAAATGTTCTATGTATGATTTCTACATTTTATGGCAAAATGGGGAAATATTAAATGTGCATATTTATAAGTTTTGGTATCACCATTTGATAATGCACATATTTAGTTGGTATCTCATTAGTATTCAATTCTTGTTTCTCCACTTTTTGATAATGTCAAACGGGGGGAAATCATTAGAAATGATATTAAAACTTGCGTTATCGTCACCCTTGTATTAAGAGGGAGTAAATGTACTAATGTGTTTGTCTAAGTCTTATAGAGTTATTGAAGACAATCACATATTGAGGGGGAGCAAAATTTGGAAAATTTGGACTCTCAGAAGCTCACAAGTTTTAAGGGGTTGCCATCATAAAAAAAAGAGAGATTGTTAGCAACAAAATCGCATAATGGATTTTGATGATGCAACATGAGTGAAGACTTCGACGCACAACAGTGAGACATTACAAAAAGATGTCGAAGCACAACGGTGGTGAAGAGCGAAGAATGTGAAGACTGGCTCATATTGAAGAATTTATGTAAAATCTTAGCTTATGGCTCTAATTGTATTGTGAATTGATTATTTTCAAGTATATAAGCTCATAGAACACATGCACATTCATTTAGATGCATTAGGTTCATGTATAAAATGCCTTAAAACTTCATATTTGCATTTTTGGTATAGAAATAGGCATACCGGTCCCTTACCAGTCCCATACCGGTGAACCTGGAGAATGCATAGCTACTAGAACCGGCACATACCAAACCGGTCTACATACCGATGAACCTAACGGCTAGTTCCTTACTAGAACCGGCATGACCTAAACCGGTTATCATACCGGTGACCATACTGGATAACCCTGCATGTTGCACAACTACTGGAACCGGCACAGACCAAACCGGTCTAACAGATATGTTTATAACGATAATATAGCGTTACTATGCTAGACCGGTATACCGGTCTCAAACTGACAGATTGGGGCAATCTTGCATTTTATTATAAATTGAGCCTCAATTCATTTTTGCAATGTTACACAACCTTCATATACATTACACTAAGGCAAAAACAGAGAGTTTTCTTTAACCTTCATAATCATACACTCTCATACATCAAGGTCACACACTACACCTTCTTAATCTTTAGTAGTGAGCTTAATTCACTTGGGTAGGCAACTCACACAATCTTCTTTATCTTTGTGAATGCCCAAGTGTGTTTACAAACTTCTTATTCAAAACACTTGTGGTTTGTGAAATCTCATCGTTTGGGTAATTGTAAATGTTTCTGAGTGAGCCTACGTAGAAAACTCAAAGTGTAAGAGTTTGGAGTGAACCTTGTGTAAAACTTTTGGTTGCGAGTGAGCCACGGAAACTCGTTGATAGTGGAAATCTTCAAGCGCGGCTTGGGGGAGTGGACATATGCATTGTTGGCCGAACCACTACAAATCACGGTGTTATTTTCTCTATCCCTTAACTATTTACTTATTGCAAGTTTGATTTATTTATATGTTTATAACTCAGCAACTTACATATAGATGATATATCGAAATAGAGAAAATCATCTTAAGGCTAAATTGGTAAAACTAGATAAAATCGGCAAAGAATTTAATTTCCGCATTATTAGGCAATAACTCAATTCATCCCTCCCCCCTCGGGAATATAGAGTTTGGTTGTTGTATTGCTTGTAGGTAATTTCAAATATTGTATGTTAAGATAAGTGAGATATGATTTAAATCATTAATTCCACATTATATGTATTATGGTTGCGTGTTAAGTTAAGTAGAATATAATTATGTCACTCGTTCCACCAACTAAATACATTTTGGGATCTTATTCTTAGGTTAAAGGTGATAATTCCTGATTTTCTTATTGAGTATTCCAGAATTTATTTACCTCGGAGGATTAGTCATTTCTTTATCATAATATTCCGGGGTTACAGTTCTTCAAGGTCATACTACCTCGGAGAATTATTAGTTACATGTTTTCTAATTTGAGTGGACCTTTTCAGAAATTGTGGACCTTTTTAAAAATATACATATCCATATTTAATAATAAATTTTATTATGTTGGATGAGAAAATATAAATTTGTGTACCTACAATATATTCTCGTATGCCAGTGTTATTTAAATGAATAATATATTCAAAATTTAAGAAATTAGGATTGTGCCCCTTTTTAAAAATGTTCCCTTTTATTATATATCTAACTAAAAATCAAATATGGGCCGAGGCTACGGCCCAACTAAAAAACCGGTGCGGTTGATGGGATCAGTAACGTGCTTATAATATTCTCTCTCTTTCTCATCCACTCACTCACACATGGCTCTCACCATAGCCATCACTGGTAGTGGCAGTGGCAGTGGCAGTGGCCATGGCAGAATACTCTACGCCAACCCTCGCCACGTCAACATCATGACCTTCCCTTCATCCTCAACCAGCCGCAGAATTACTCGAACTCCATTCCACCTCGTGGTCTCAGCTGCAAAGAAGCCGTCCTCTCGAACTGGACGCTTCGACAGCAAGAACAGGAGGAGCAACAGCGGCGCCATCACCACCGAAGAAGACCAGAAAGATCAGAAGCAACGGACGGTTGAGATTGGACAAGACAGCGCCGCGTTTGAGAACGTTGGTGGTGGCGGCTACGTGGTGCCGGAGCTTCCAGGTGAGGAGCCCGACTTCTGGGAGGGTCCGCAGTGGGACGCTTTCGGCTTCTTTATCCAATATCTCTGGGCTTTCGGCATCGTGTTTGCGGTATGAATTTAATTATACATTTCAGAAAATAAAAAAGATTGCATTTGTCAACTGTATTAGCTTGAAGCTTGATGGTGGTTTCGATTTTAAAATGATGATGCCGCCTGTTTCAACTCTTGGTGTGTTTACTTACGGATTAGGGATTGGGTATGAAGAAGGGAAATGATTGACTTAAATTAGGAAATGCCAATGATATTAGTGGGTCTCACACAAAAAATGAGAATGATTAATATGAGGTATGAATGGGATTTATTTCCATGGTTGTCATCATTTCGATTCTAGTCCAATCTGATTTTAGTCCATTCCGATTACGAGTTTCTAAACCCACCATTAGAACTTGAACTATTGAGTTTAGTCTGATTTATAGAAGTTTTATATATATTTTAAGGGTATGTTTGAGGTTGAGGTGTTGTATCTTTTAACACACTGCACTACTAGTACTAGATGGAATCACCAACGGTCAGTTATAAGCGTGTGACAGTGTGAGTGAGTTTTGAACATTTTCTACTAAACAAAAGTCTGAATACTTTACCTGTTTTGCTTTTAGACTTATCAAAATGTGGATACAATTACGTGTTGGTTAATGTGAAAAGACTTCCATAATCTTTGTGTCCAAATGTTTATACAAGTTTGGAAGATAATACGGAAAATTCAGTTAAAAGTTTTTATTTTGTGGACCAAATATGGTTATACAATTTTACGAGGATAGGGAGTTAGGTGCTTTCAGCTATTCCACATGTTTCTTGCCACCGAGGATACACAAAGTGGTAAGTCAAATACTTTGACACATTGCTGCACTATCTTCAATAAGACATTGTGAGTAGCTATTAAATGAATCCCACAGAGATGACATAAGATACCTAATTAAAAGCTAATAGAAATTGATAGAATTGTAGTTCTTTAGTTTAGCATGTTAATATACTTGAAGAATTTGGTTCACTTATTATCTTGTTATCAGCTTTATTCGTTGTCAAAAGGTTATCACAGGTTACTTAGAGATGAGTTTTCGAAAGTCAAATTGAAATAAAAATAATTTTCTGTTTCTCAAATGCTCACCGTCTCCCTCTGTATCTGTCATATGGTCCTTAGAAAGGAACATATTTTCTTTTTTCGTATTCTTTTTGGAGGTGGTGGTAGTATGGAAATGCACCTTTCGCAGGGTTAAATTTGGCGAGGAATATAAAAAAATAAGGCCGAAGAAAAATGTATAAATCTAGAGGATTCTAGATCGTTGATAGAAAATAATGTACATGTTATCTGTTTCTTAATGCATTTTTCATGTCTGACGAATTGTATTCGTTTGATGACTCTTCATGCTAATGTTCTGTTTTATCTTAATAGCTAATTGCTTGTGGGATTGCTGTGGCTACATATAATGAAGGAGCAACAGATTTTAAGGACACACCCGCATACAAAGAGTCAGTCCAATCTCGAGAGCTTTTGGAAGAACCTGATGCATCTAATTCAGATATATTTGAGTCTAATCCAACTGAGGTAGCACCTAGTTTGGATTAGTCATTTAAAAATTTCATAAGCCAGATGTGATATAGTTCTAGCCGAAAGAAATCTCGACCACACACACTGCCCTTAGTTTATTAGGTAATGTTTGTAATTCGCTTCTCAAACAAATCTCAAAAGTTTGCGAGATGTTGATACAGAAGTCTGTTATAATGCACTAAATTACAGCAAATTATCGAGATGTTCATGGATTTGGTCTCGTGCTTATCCTAATGTTATAAGATTTGGTTTTTGTGCATGTCTAATTGAAAATCACAAGTGATAGGGATTCATAACTGATTAAACTTTCTTGTGCAATAATGGCCATAATATATTCTCAAATG
Source organism: Zanthoxylum bungeanum (assembly GCA_019454045.1). Taxonomy (NCBI): domain Eukaryota; kingdom Viridiplantae; phylum Streptophyta; class Magnoliopsida; order Sapindales; family Rutaceae; genus Zanthoxylum; species Zanthoxylum bungeanum. The sequence continues at coordinate 20,019 of SKCR01027892.1, read as the reverse complement.
ATAGTTTAGTTGGCTCAACTTTTATTGTAGAAGCAATATGTGTATTTTAGGGTTTGGATGGGGTGAGGGTGTAATATATAATGAAAAGACTTAAATTTTCTTCTAAAACAAAATGTATGCCCTGTTTTATACTCTGGAAGGCATGAAAGTTGGATGTTATTAATTTTTGGAAAAGTTACTCTAACACTATATCTGCAAGCTCCTTTTTTCCCCTCCTGAGAAATTATCGGAGTTTTTCCTTTGATGGATATTTTTTGCCCCTACTGATTTTCAAGTATTTTAACAAAATTCAGTATTCGGATTTCAGTTTTGGGATATAAGAGGTTTTATACTTGACCATTTCTTATTTTCTTAAAAAAAGGTTAATATGCATTATTATTTTAAAAAAAAAAAAAGCTACTTTATATTAATTAGGGATGATAAATTGCGGATCCGGAACCGTATAGATCCTGACCCAGATCTGCATTAAGTTTTATGTATATGGATTCGCATTTGGATCCGCAAAAAAAAAAAATCCGGATTTTTATTTTTATTTTAAAATTATTAAATTTTAAAAATAAAATAAAATAACATTCATAACTAAAAATAACAATTTAACATCTAAAACAACATTTCTAATTCAAAATCTATCTAAAATCAACTAAATCCAAGTATACAAATTATAATAAAATCATAAATAAAATTAATATTTTATTCTTTATTTAATTTTATATCCGTATTCGGATATTCGGATTCCAGATTCACTTGAATCCGGATCCAAATCCAGAAATGTACGGATCCTTAAAATTCTAATTCGGATCTGTATATTTATTAATACGGATCTGGATTTTTCTGAATCTATGCGGATCCAGACCGGATCCGAATAAATTTGACATCCCTAATATTAACCAATCTAATAGAAGGATTACAACATAACTGGTTGATACATGCACATAAAATAGCACAATCACTTGCACATAAATATATAAAATAAAATAAAATAAAATAAAAATATTTCACTACATAATAAAAAATATTTCATTACTGAATATAATTATTATTTTTTGTTTCTAATATATAGTGCTATTTATGTGTATACATCACTTTTCGACATTGCAATAGTCACCTATAATTAATTTATTAACAGTAATTCAGATGCAATACATTGCGAACCTGTTTTGGGGAAAAAACCAAGTATTTGGTGAAATGACATATGGCCAGACGATGAGGACTCCAAGACCTCCTATCAGAACCAGCCATTAGGACCTATCGTCAGAGTCTGTCACAAGAACCTGTCATCAGAGTTTGGCAGTAGAACTCATCACCAGGGTCTGAAGTCAGAACCTCCATAAGAATTTGATGTTAGGACCTATTGTCAAAATCTGATAGTAGGACCTCCATCAGGGTTTGAATTCAGGATTCACCAATGGGAAGTCCATACCACACTTGACTCCCACGAAGGCAAGCACAAGTCACGCAAGGAATAGGCTCGAGATATCAGCCCTTTGATAACACAAATTTTCTAAATAAAGAATCAGACAGCTAACTAATTACTTTCCGTTTCTTTAAGCTGGACAACCACCCAAAATATGGAAGTTCCGAGATTTTAGGGAGTGGACTTATTAGTGGGAAACGTGAATGGAATGTAACGCTGTCAGTTTATTTTCCTTACAAAGTAATATAAATAGTACTAGAATCCATAGAGCAAGGGATCGACCTTTTGATAATCAAAGAATAAGGAAATACTCTTTACCAACTTCTGTATTGTACTTTTGATTCTATTGTTTGTAGAGTTTACTGCATAAATAATAAGAGTCGTCTGTGGAAAATCTGAGATGAAAAGCTGTGTCTATGATTTTCTGCAATTATCAAGCCCAAAAAAAAGTTCGCTCAATTAAATAAGAAAGAATGACACCAAGTAATAAGGAGTCTAGAATCTATGCATCTGTTGCTCACTTGGAGGAAGAAGTGTCCAATCACCTGATACCCCGATGAACATCTTGGCAATTAGGAACGAGATGATGAAGCAGATGGAAGATCAGATGCAGGCCATGAGAAAGCTGTTGGAAAAATGCTTATGAGTAAGCATTTTGAGGCTCAATTTTAAGCATGGTCCACTTCGTGTTAGTGGTTGTTATTGAATGATTCAGATACTCCTCCGTGAGTACTTCGAAATGGTATATTCATATGCTTAAAATGGTGCTTGGGTGAATGAGAAATTGTTGCTCAAAGTTCACCCATTGGTGTTGGAAAATAAAGAGAAGTTAGCTTGTCCCATATGGGAAAGCTATAGAGGGAAATTGTGCTTATATATGATTGTTCATAAGTAGATGGGTAAGAGTTATAAGGATAGAGGCTCTCTCTACGTGCGCGCAGGGGGGTGCAAATCAAAATCCAAACAGGCTCGGCTCGTGTGCACCCGCATGTCCTGCGTACACGAATGTCGGACCAAATTATACGGGCCCGGCCCAGCCGAATTTTTACTAATCTCTTCAATTTTCCAAGCCTTTTGAATTTCCATAACAGCTAATTTAATTAGCTTGGTGGTTACAAAAGTTGAATTTCCATAACAGCTAATTTAATTAGCTTGGTGGTTACAACAAGTGAAAGGCCTCCTATTTATGAGATATAATTGGCATGTTAATTTCCTTTAAATGAGCTGTGTTTTTCGTTTTCCTATATAAACAATACTCATATTTTGTTTACAACACATAGAATAAAACATCACACACAACAGCTTGTTTTTCTTTGTTTTGTTACGGGAGAGTTCAAACACTTTTGTGGTTCGTTGGATACGAGTTCAGTGGTGCCCTTACTCGTATGTTTTCCGTTGTATCCTGGGAAACAATTGTCTCACGTTCTACTGCACCTACGGTAGGGACGAATTTGTTTTAAGGATATTGTTGACATCAACAAGCCTCGGGAAAGTGAAGAACTTCATCAATTTCAAGGTCTAACTCTTTCTCCGCTCGTGAGGGTCCGCTCATCAGCCTGTGCCTCTGCTCATCAGCCTCTGCTCTGCTCAACAGCCTCTGCCTCCTCTCATCAGCCTCTGCCTCCTCTCATCAGCCTCTGCCTCCGCTCGCCAGCCTCTACCTCTGCTCGCCAGACTCCGCTCTCAGCCTCTTCCGTCAGGGTCTGCTCTCAGGGTTCGCCGTGAGGGTCTGCTCTGTGGGTCTGATTTCAGGGTCTGCCGAGAAGGTCTAATTTCAGGGTCTACCGATAGGGTCTGCTGGGCTAAATTTAAGTCTAATTCGGATTTCCTTGTAACTACCGTAATATTTGTAATATTTGGATTTCCCAATTACCGTGAAATAATTGTAATAATTATAACTACAGTCTTAAAATAAAATTCGACTCTGTGGATATGGAAATCAGTCCAAACACAGTAGATCCGAATATGGCAGCCTCTTCGGCTAGCCAGAATGTTGTGGCAGCCCCCGTGGCTGACCAAAGTGCAGTGGCAGCCCCTTCGGCTGGCCAACTTGCAACAGCCTCTGGGCTTAATATGGCAGCCGCTGTGGCTGGCCAAGGTGTTTCTGCCTCTATGGCTAGACAACCTGTTAGACATGTGAGCCATGTCAATCCTGCTGCGGACAAACCTGAAAAATTCAGTGGTCGGAATTTCAAAAAGTGGCAACAGAAAATGTTTTTCTACTTGACCACGTTGAACCTTGCGAGGTTTCTAAAGGAAGATGCTCATGTACCCGCGGAGGGTGAGATTGATATCCAATTCATCAGTGCCATCGATGCTTGGAAACATTCTGAATTCCTATGTCGGAATTATGTGCTGAATGGGCTAAGTGATTCCTTGTACAGTGTGTACGCCGGAATGAAAACAGCTAAAGGGCTTTGGGAATCTTTAGATCGAAAATATAAAACTGAGGATGTCGGTACTAAGAAATTTATCGTAGGCCGTTTCCTAGATTTTAAGATGATTGATTCCAAAATTGTGTTAAGCCAAATACAAGAACTGCATATTATTATAGCAGAAATTCATGCTGAGGGGATGAGTTTAAGTGAAACCTTCCAAGTAGCCTCGATAATTGAGAAACTACCACCTGGTTGGAAAGATTTCAAGAATTATCTAAAGCATAAGCGAAAAGAAATGAGCATTGAAGACTTGGTTCTTAAGCTGAGAATTGAGGAAGATAACCGAGAATCGGACAAGAGAGGAATGACTCATGAGGCCAAAGCAAATGTTGTCGAACATGGCCATAAGAACAAGAACCTCAAGAACAAAGGGACAAAATGGGCCCTAAAGGAGGAGTTTCCAAGAAATCGAAATTTCAAGGAAGATGCTTCAACTGTGACAAAATGGGTCACAAGTCTTCTGAGTGCAGACTGCCAAAGAAGAAAAAGAAAGAAGAGGCTAATGTGCTGGAAAACATGACTCAAGATGTTTCAGACATTAATCTTTCTGCTGTGGTTTCTGAGGTGAATCTGGTGGGTTCTAACCCAAGAGAGTTGTGGATTGACACTGGTGCCACTCGACATGTGTGCTCGGATAAGAGCATGTTTTCTTCATTTGAGCCTACTGGTAATGGGGAAAAGATATACATGGGAAATTCAGCAACATCTGAGATTGAAGGTCAATGAAAGGTGATTCTGAAGATGACCTCGGAGAAAGAATTGACTTTGAACAATGTTATGTATGTACCTGAAATACGGAAGAATCTTGTGTCTGGATCGCTTCTGAACAAGCATGGATTCCGGATGGTGTTCGAGTCTGATAAAGTAGTTTTGACTAAAATGGGATGTATGTGGAAAAAGGGTATGTAACTGATGGGCTATTTAAGCTCAATGTAATGGTTGTTAAACCCAAAAATATCAATAAAGCTAGTTCTTCTGCTTATATTGTTGAGTACTCTAATCTATGGCATGGTAGATTAGGACATGTTAATTTTAATTCATTGCGAAAATTAATTAACATGAATCACATTCCCAATTTTAAAATTGATAACAGACATAAGTGTGATACTTGTGTTGAGGCAAAACTAACTAGATCATCTTTTCATAGTATTGAAAGAAACTCTGAACCACTTGATCTAATTCATACCGATGTATGTGATTTTAATTCAATACAATCGAGAGGCGGTAATAAATATTTTACTACCTTTATTGATGATTGCACAAGATTTTGCTATGTGTATTTGATGAAAAGCAAGGACGAAGCTATAGAGAAATTTGTTCTCTATAAGAATGAAGTTGAGAACCAACTGAATAAAAGAATTAAGGAGTTAAGAAGTGATCGTGGTGGTGAGTATGTTTTTCCTTTTGTATCACTTTGTGAACAAAATGGAATCATACATCAAACCACAGCTCCTTATTCACCTCAATCCAATAGGATTGCGGAACGGAAGAATCGTATCTTGAAAGAGATGATGAACGTTATGTTAATCAGCTCTGGCTTACCTCAGAATATGTGGGGAGAAGCTGTTTTATCAGCTAATTACCTTTTAAATAAGGTACCACGTAAAGAAGTAGGGAAAACTCCTTATGGAATGTGGAAAGGAAGGGTACCTTCCTATAAATTCCTCCGAGTGTGGGGGTGTCTTGCCAAAGTAGTCATTCCTCCACCTAAGATGGTGAAGATAGGACCAAAAACTGTTGATTGCATTTTCATAGGATATGCATATAACAGTAATGCCTATCGATTTCTTGTGCATGAGTCTAATATACCAAATATTCACAAAAATACGATAATGGAGTCGAGGAATGCATCCTTCTTCGAATATGTTTTTCTGTGTAAAATTAATTCGAATTCTAATATGCACAAATGGGCACCTGAGACTATCCTGAAGATAGTAAGGACCAAGAACACATAAATATTCCAGGGGATCAACAAGTTGTTGAACTTGAACCAAGACGTAGCAAAAGAGCTAGAACGGAAAAATCATTTGGTCCAGTTTTTCTGACATTTTTGCTAGAGAATGATCCTCAAAGCTATAACGAAGCTGTAAGGTCAGCTGATGGTGCTTTGTAGAAAGATGCCATCAATAGTGAAATTGAATCCATCTTACAAAACCACACCTGGGAGTTAGTGAATCTTCCTCCAGGATGTAAACCTTTAGGGTCCAAATGGATTTTCAAAAAGAAAATAAAGACATATGGATCAATTAACAAGTACAAAGCAAGACTTGTAATTAAAGGTTACAGACAACGTGAAGGTCTTGATTACTTTGATACTTATTCTCCTGTAACGAGAATAAATTCCATAAGGATGATACTAGCGATTGCAGCTTTGCGCAATCTTGAGGTACATCAGATGGAAGTGAAAACAGCCTTTCTGAATGGAGATTTAGATGAAGAAATCTACATAGAACAACCTGAAGGCTTTATAGCTCCAGGACAAGAAAAGAAAGTCTGTAAGTTAGTTAAATCCTTGTATGGATTGAAACAAGCCCCGAAACAGTGGCATAAAAAGTTTGATGACACCATGTTGTCAAATGGTTTCAAAATCAATGAATGTGATAAATGTATTTATGTCAGATAGACAGAAGTTGGCTATGTCGTTTTATGTCTCTACGTTGATGACATACTGATTGTCGGGAGTAATGTTAAAATGGTGAAATCCACCAAGAATATGTTGAAATCCAAGTTTGACATGAAATACATGGGTCTAGCAGATGTCATTTTGGGAATAAAGATCTCGAGAAGTCCAGAGGGACTTATTCTTGATCAGTCGCACTATGTGGACAAGATTCTTGGTAAATTCAACAATGATGATTCTGTTGTGGCAAGAACTCCTTTAGATGTGAGTCTACACCTATCAAAGAATAGGGAAGAGGGTATATCTCAAATAGAATACTCTAGAGTGATCGGGAGTTTGATGTATCTATCGAGTTGTACAAGGCCTGATATAGCCTGTACAGTAAACAAGCTCAGCAGATATACGAGTAATCCAAGGGTTGATCACTGGAAAGTAATAGTGAGAGTACTTAGGTACTTACGTTTTACTCGTAATTATGGGTTGCACTATCATAGATATCCAGCTGTAGTCGAAGGATACAGCGATGCTAATTGGATATCTGACATGAAAGACTCAAAGTCTACCAGTGGCTATGTGTTTACAATAGCAGGTGCAGCTATATCATGGAAATCCTCCAAACAGACTGTGATAGCCAGATCTACAATGGAATCAGAATTCATTGCATTAGACAAGTGTGCTGAAGAAGCAGAATGGCTTCGAAATTTTCTAGAGGATATTCCAAGTTGGCCTAAGCTAGTGCCAGCAATTTGCATTCATTGCGATAGTCAATCTGCAATTGGAAGGGCACATAACAATATGTATAATGGTAAGTCTAGACATATTCGTCGTAGACACAACACCGTTAGACAATTACTCTCTACTGGAGTTATTTCGATTACTATGTAAAGTCAAAGGATAACATTGCGGATCCGCTAACCAAAGGGTTAAATAGAGAGTTGGTTGTGAAATCATCGAGAGGAATGAGACTAAAGCCCATTAGATAAATGTTTATTACGAAGGAAAACCCAACTTTGTTGACTGGAGATCCCAAGATCTAGGTTCAATGGGACAACCTACTCGTAAAGGACATAATTGGTTCACTGTGGGGGTTACCCTCTAGTCCATTCCTATGTTGAAATGAAACAGTGATGCTCGTATGGATAGAGGTTAAGCAAAAGCTTTTAATGATTCTTATGCGTCGGGAATCCGAGCAGAGTATTACGAGATACTCTTAAATAAGATATCACCTATGTGAGAGAGAAGTGGGGCCGCTTCAAAGGGAATTGTACGGGGCACAATTCTTAGAAACTCTTGCAGAACTAGGTTAATGTTCATGGCCAAAATGAACATAACAATGAGAACTCAGATGTGTTAGGTAAAATATCTGTGTGATATATGTTCTCCATTTACATGAACGGCAATACAGTTCAATGACATCGCGTCCACTGTCAGCTAGTAATGAGATATATGCAGGTGTTGAACCGTTGAACTCTTCTAGGTCAAAATAAAATATTTTATAAAATAATTTTATTTGATGTTTTTCGCCAATTTCATTCATGTGGGGGATTGTTGGAAAAATGCTTAGAGTAAGCATTTTGAGGCTCAATTTTAAGCATGGTCCACTTCGTGTTAGTGGTTGTTATTGAATGATTCGGATACTCCTCCGTGAGTACTTCGAAATGGTATATTCATATGCTTAAAATGGTGTTTGGGTGAATGAGAAATTATTGCTCAAAGTTCACCCATTGGTGTTGGAAAATAAAGAGAAGTTAGCTTGTCCCATATGGGAAAGCTATAGAGGGAAATTGTGCTTATATATGATTGTTCATAAGTAGATGGGTAAGAGTTATAAGGATAGAGGCTCTCTCTACGTGCGCGTAGGGGGGTGCAAATCAAAACAAGCCTTTTGAATTTCCATAACAGCTAATTTAATTAGCTTGGTGGTTACAAAAGTTGAATTTCCATAACAGCTAATTTAATTAGCTTGGTGGTTACAACAAGTGAAAGTCCTCACATTTATGAGATATATTTGGCATGTTAATTTCCTTTAAATGAGCTGTGTTTTTCGTTTTCCTATATAAACAATACTCATATTTTGTTTACAACACAGAGAATAAAACATCACACACAACAGCTCGTTTTTCTTTGTTTTGCTAAGGGAGAGTTCAAACACTTTTGTGGTTCGTTGGATACGAGTTCGGTGGTGCCCCTACTCGTATGTTTTCCGTTGTATCCTGGGAAACAATCGTCTCACGTTCTACTGCACCTACGGTAGGGGCGAATTTATTTTAAGGATATTGTTGACATCAACAAGCCTCGGGAAAGTGAAGAACTTCATCAATTTCAAGGTCTAACTCTTTCTCCGCTCGTGAGGGTCCGCTCATCAGCCTCTGCCTCTGCTCATCAGCCTCTGCCTCTGCTCACCAGCCTCTGCCTCTGCTCACCAGCCTCTGCCTCTGCTCATCAGCCTCTGCCTCCGCTCTGCCTCCGCTCGCCAGCCTCTGCCTCCGCTCGCCAGCCTCTGCTCTCAGCCTCCGCTCTCAGCCTCTGCCGTCAGGGTCTGCTCTCAGGGTTCGCCGTGAGGGTCTGCTCTGTGGGTCTGATTTCAGGGTCTGCCGAGAAGGTCTGATTTCAGGGTCTACCGATAGGGTATGCTGGGCTAAATTTAAGTCTAATTCGGATTTCCTTGTAACTACTGTAATATTTGTAATATTTGGATTTCCCAATTACCATGAAATAATTGTAATAATTATAACTACAAAAGCAGTTCAAGGAACTTCTACAATTCATAAAACAAGAGAACTAGGCGCTCAAAGCCTAGATCTATGGAGTTGGTCTCAGTAATGACAAAGGGAAGGGGAAGGAAAGAGTCGTTGTTGAGGACCTCCGCGAAGAGGGGCGGCCGGAGGAGAACTAGGGGTGAGCAAAATCGGTTTTGGTTCTGGTTCCGCATGGAATCGGAATCTACCCGGAAAAAATCGATTACTAAGTAAGTGAATCCGGAACCTACCCAATTAAATAGTGTACCATTTTAATCGGTTCTAATTCGGTTCCGGTCTGGTTCCGAATTACCCTATTTATATAATATTGTCAAACCATTACATGATTCTCAGTTTTCTTACTGGTTAGTTCAGATCCTTCTTCTTCACTACTTTCTCCAGTTACATCTTTTTGTGACAATGTTTTTTTTTTTTCAAGTACTTACATTCCCCTCTAGATTAAATTCTTAGATCCGCTCCAAAACTAAGGGCAAATACCAACCGGTAGGTACGTACTGTGCCAAACGCTTAGGAATTTTAGGCCCCAAAAACTCTTTCCCTAAAGCCATTGACATGTGGCACAATGGTCTCCAGTCAGATACATATTTGAAGATTAACAGAAGCATATAATTTGAAAAGGGAAAGCTTTATAATATATCTCTGTCAAATTTATTATGCAATCACATGCAAAAAAGATGTCATTTCTCAATCAAAAAATGGTCCAAGTTTGTGTATACAAACTCGCAATGACCCCAAAAGCATTGTATATGCAATTTGCTTCAAGGCCAGTATGCAACTCCAATAATACACTACTCTTTCTTCCTCAAACTGGCATAGCTCTTTGTCTAGTTCTTCATCAATGGTTGGTTCTCTTTCTCTAGTTAATATTGGTAACTTACGCTTTTGAAAGAGAATTGGGAAAACCTTTTTTTTTTCTTTTTTTTTTTCACCTTATTTCAGTTTCAGGAAGTGATTTTAGCAGCTGATTTGAAATGTGCCAAGTGCCAAGACAGAATAAGCAATGCTATTTCAAGAGTTAATGGTATGTTACAATCCCTAATGAGGTTCTAAGTTGCTTTTTCATTTTTTTTCTTTACATAAAAGTTCATGCCTAACGCGATGGTCAAGTGTTAACTTGCTATTCACTTGATCACAGGTACAAACTCTATAAATATATTTCTTGTGCACTGGGTACAATCTTTTAAATTTTTAATTAAATCTAATTGTCTTCCCTACAACAGCAGATGTGGAGTCTCTTGAGGTGTTTGTATCTGAGAAGAAGGTAATTCTTACTTGTAAGACTGCCTGTGAAGAATCCTCAGGAAGAGCTGCCGTTACCATCAACAATAATCAATCTAGCAAAGTTGTTAAGAGGACTGCATGGTTTCCTTTCTACAGATGAATCTTGCAGATCAATGCAACTGACAATATATTTCCTGTGTCCCGTGTGCAAAAATGTTAATCCAAGTGAGTTTAATTTTTATAATTCGAAAGGTAATCAATGTGCAGATTTGTTACTGTATGAAATAATTGTTTGGTATAAGCTGCCTAGTGCCTACATGTACAAAGATCATTACAGATACATGAATTGCATTGGTACCAAAGGACAGCTAGCTAGCTTTGAGAGATCCTTGAATTAATTCCCAGGAACGCACAAAAATAAAAGAGGATTTGAAATCTTAAGCAAGAAATTTTGGGTCAGATGTTAAGCCATCACCTTTTGTTTTAATCATGAAAACAGTCTCCATGTAAATAAAAACAAGAGTAAAGTTACATACATCATATTTAGGGTGGAAAGAATAAAACTTTGTGAACACTTTTATCTATAAGCTTTTATGCAGCAAGCATATTGTGACAATTCTAATGGCCAAATGAAGGTTTGTTGACGGCTGTTTTTCGTTTTAAGGGCAGTATAAGAAATTCATCTATTGAACAAATCTCTCATAACTGTGAATTTGTTTGGTTAGTAGAAACCACAAAAACTTAGCAAAAAACAAGATATCAGAGAAGCAATGATTTAAGTGATTCGGCGGAGAGTGGCTCTAACTAGGAGTTTTCATAAGATCGGGTCAAATCGTGATCCGACCCGACCGTATTCAAAAAAATTATTCAATTTCGGGTTGACCCGACCCAACCTGATTTTAACGGGTCGGTTTATGGGTTTGACGACACAGCCCGATCCGAACCCAAAAATAATTTTTTATTAGTTTTCTAAAAATTTTATTTTTTTCGCCGACCCGACACGCTTGACCCGACCCGCTCGGATTTGCATACTCAATTTTCGAGTTTGGTTTATCAACCCGCGTGACCTGACTCAATCGGGTTTCGCAAAATTTATAAAAATCCGACCCGACCCGTGAACACCCCTAGCTCTAACCTATGTCCACAAGAGAAAGTGATTTACTTTTATTAGGCTCGGGGTTAATATCAACCCGAGCATCTAACAAAGAAATTACAAGAGGTTTTCACAACAAATAGCCCTTTTGGTTCAAGGTGTGGTCGTGTACATGACTCGCTCTCTCTATCACTAGTTTTCTCTCAAAATACAAGTGTTATAAAATATGAAAATTGCTAACCCTCTCTAATGTGGCTTCTATCCCTTTATATAGTGTCCCAAATCTACTTTTGCAATTTGACGTCAGCTCATGTCCTTGAATCATCATTACAAACTTTAGTCGCTATTTCTACCACATTCTCAACCAATCAAATATGCTCATTTCCTTGCCATTGCATCAGTCTATGGTGACTGCTGCTCTGCCACTACACCGGCCTATGGCAGTTGGCAAGGTCTACGATCACTGTGGAATGTAACTTTATCTCTTTCATCATTAGCCTTCGAGACGCACCTCTTCCAAGGTATGGCATATGTCATACTGCTCCCATACTGATCTGTCGTGATCCCATCTTCATTTCTCGGGTCGGGTCACCAAGACAACTTGTTCTCTCAAATCTAGTCTTTAATATGGTTGGGTTTACATAGATGATACTTCATCTAGTCGATGCTTAACAATTCTCAAAACATCTCAAACACACCATTCAATATGATTGGGTTAGGCACCATATATACTTGTCCCGCCTCAAAATCTCTGAATCTTTATTACACATCACAGTTGGGTTATGCTCCATATTTCCTCTAATTTGTGGGCCCTTAGGCCTTTCAATCCACTTGGCTGAGTATTACCAACATACTTTTTGATCTTCCCTAGGCTAAAAGCTTAACAAAAAACCACCATCAACATCGAGTTTGTGAGATGATGTCAAGAACTTTACACAAGATGGTGGTGCCAACAGGCAAAGCATGATCGGGACGGTCATGCTTCACATCATCTAAATATCAAACTTATCATCTTCTGCGAAGAATCTTTCCCACAAATCCTCTTAGGGTCGCATCTATTTTCCCCTCTTCTTTACTGCATCGGGTGCCTCAGAAATCTACCCACCCGTGCAGATCACCTCACTTACTGCCAAAGATAATCTTTTTCTGACAGTTGCCTCTCTTTTATTATTATCTGAAAAGGTGCCCCTTGGGTTCTGAAATATCCATGTGAAGATGTGAAGGAATACTGATTTTCCTTAAATGCTCTGTCACATCCATCAAATCGCTTGTGCTTCCTCTACCCCAATATGCCATTTATCGACCATTTGTGACTTGCCCACCCAAAATGAGTGTCTGAGATTGACCGAGCATGTGGCACTCATCTGAACCCTTGATTTGAATTTAATAAATAAGATCAACACATGCACGTGACATGTATCAAAGAGTTCAGCCTCAAATCAACGGCTGAGATTGACCTGAGCTGCCAATATAAAGGTATTTCTTCTACTTTTACCACTTTTAGCAACTAATTTCTTTGTAGGAATCCTCGGGCCTTGTTCAAGCTTCTTATGTTTTCTCCAAGCAACCAGCAACCTTCAACCTCTCTCTAAGCATTCACCTCTTCATCAACTAGTAAGTGTCCCATCTCTCTATGTCTTTTCACTAAACATGCCATGTCTTGTAGCAAAAACGAGATAAATGAATGTATATGATGAATATGTTTGTGTATTGAATTTGTTTTTGGGGGAAATTTTATGAGTTTGTCATGTTTAAGCATGTTCATCCTGCATTTCTGGGTTTGTGAGTTTCTGGGTTCAAGTATACTTCATAGATTTTTTTTGTGTTTACGGTATACTTGTGTAGAATTGCTTAAGTAAAGTCGGGTCATACTTTGAGTATAATATAGGTCGTGTCTCTAGTTTTATGTTTAGGTTGTCTTTATGCTTATCTATGAAAACTTACTTTATCGCCATTGTTATGGCATTTAGAATTTTCTAAGGTTAGTGTACTCGAAAAAAAAGATAGAGAAAAAAACCCTAAGAATTATAGTAAGTCCAACTAACAGTAAATTAGGCCTATTAACTCTTACTAACCTCACTCTTCGAGTCGTTCTTTTTAACAATCATGTCTGAATCAGAAGCCATATGTCCTCTTCCACTCGAGATCATCCTTACCATGGAGCTTACTGTTGGGATTTATGTCCTAAAGCTTCATGTACTGTAAACGGAATTGATTATTGTAATAATAATAAATGCATTATTCATTTTATCAAAGTTGTTTGATTTATATCGCATATTGTCCAATTGTCTTGTTTACCTTGATTACTATTATACCTTCAGACTTAGTGTATGTTTGATGCACAAGAGGATTTAAGTCTGAAGTTAGTAATCCAAATAGTCCTTAGAGAGCAAACAAAGATGGTACTTTGTTTGGGGTTTATCTATAGTTGCGGTCCATTCTATACTTATATGACGACCTTGATCCGGGATCGTTCATGTAGTGACATGGGAATGGAGACACCTTGTATGATGAGATCATATAGGACTGGACTCAGATAAATACAAATTTCTTTTAATATCCGTTAACCGAAGAAATTCATTTTATCTAATAGATGGTCATATATGCATTCGATCTTAACTACGAACTCCTGCATGACAGGTTATATCCTTTGATTTACTATGGTGAGGCTGGTGTTGCATTCCCGACCAATAACTACGTATTTTGGGGATATGGTTTGGTATGTAGCTGGGAACGTTTTACATAGATATGGAATTCACTCCTTTTTACGAGAAGCAGATGAATATCTCTTTTAAGAGTTGATTCGGGACTTGAACAATTTGAGCGCTCAACTTTTCTATTGCGAATAGAAAGTTTTATATTCATAAATGTTATGAATTAATTGTTCATTATAGAATCAATGGTGCTTAAGAGACAAAATATTTAGAAGGGTTTAACAGACTTATGACCCGACTCTATTTATGAGATATTCGTGAAGGGCTATATCCATATGTAATGACTATATCGATGGACACCGAAGTTGTTCGGTTTTTATTTAATCCATCTACGATAATGAGAGTTCAACTTCGAGCTTTTAGTGGAATAACGCAGAGTTAAATTTTCATAATATTTGATTAAAGAGTTTAATTAATATTTCAGAATTATTGGAGCTCGGAACCGTAGGTCCATTTGGTCCCCATGCTAGCTCGATTAACTGTAGCAAACCTAATATAATTAGATTATCTAATTATATGCTCACATTATATTTATATATTATTAATGAGATTAATAATATTTATTGTCACAAATGAAAACTATGTTAAATTAGTTTAACTTAATATTTTCTATAATTATTTGATTATGAGATAATCAAGCTAGTAATAATTATGAGATAATTACTACAACATAATTGAAGTTAAATAAATCATTATTAATATATTGTTTTTTATTTACCATTGGAGACAAAGCCATATGGCTTACCATGTCATCCAAGCAATTATGTCTATTAGGTGGCTTGGATACACCTAATATTTTTGACATTAGCTAATGCATTTTATGCTTTGGTATGGCCTCCACATTTATGTGTTTGCCATTGAAAGAAAGCATTGAATGCTTAATGACAAAGCCATTATTTTTAGTTTAACATTTCTTATGCTTTGGTATGGCATTCACATTTTTGTGTTGGCCATTGCAAGAAAGCATTAGATGCTTAATGACAAGGTTAGTTGGCTTGTGTAAGAGAATATAATCTCTACCATTTCTCTCACTTCCTAAGGTTAACACTTTGCATTCATTCACACAATTGTTGTGAGAAAGATTTGAGAGAAAAGAGATAATAACTTCAAATATTCACAAGTGTTGTGAGAGTATTTAAAATTCCAAGGAGCCAAACACCATTATGACATCCTAAATCTCTAAATAGTTTAGAGGTTTAATCTTTGTGAGTGAAGCCCACACTTCGGTTTGTTGGTTTCGAGTTATAGTTCGGAAGATCCAGTGGTTGATCCAAGTGTTGGACACCAAAGGATTGATCTTGGCTACTACAATAAGGAGAAGGCAAAGAAAATTTTGAAGATCCATACCGGACCGGTGCCACCACAAGCAACTTCCGCCGCGCTAAGGAAAATAGTTTCCTACACTTAATTACAGGCCCCTACTTCTGCTGACCCCAATGTTAGACCCGACAATACCGACCTTGACACTACTTAAACCCCTTTCGAAGAAGAGACCAGTCATTTACCAAGAGACAACCCCGCCTCGACCCAATATGTCCATCTCTGAGCTTCAAAGGCTTTGACATTGACCGACGGTCATCTATCCCTCGGGCCGAGCTGAATCAACTTAGAGATGAATTAAACGTCCTCGATGGAATATATCTAGAACTACTCGTGACACTGATCAGGTAAGCCAGCCAATGGATAATCGGGTGGCGGTCTATACAGTCTTCTTTGATATAGGACTAAGGTTTCACATCCAATGATATTTTACAAAGATGTTCGCGGCCATGAATCTTGTTCCATATCAGCTAAATTTGAATGGATGGAGAGTGTTGGCCGAGTTGTATGTCATTTAGAATCGGTCCGATTCAAGTGAGCCTACTGTCCAATGGCTGAAGTAGCTCAACCGTCTTAATGCCAACTAGAAAAAATATAAGGCTTGGCACTACATATCTGGCTACTCCAAGGGCAAGAGTCTTAACCCCAAGCTCCCGACCACCAATAAATATTTTAAGGACAAGTAATTTTGAGTCTGGGTAAGAACAGATGTATGATAACGAGCAAATATCCTTCCCGAACGTCTTTAGGACGAGAGGTAACAATCTGATCCTATAGAATTTCTAAACTTATGAGACTTTTAAGATAGAACTTACTAACATATCCATCTTTCTTGTAGCTTGATGGGGGGATCCGCCCAATATGCATCACCAAACGAGGGTGAGGATAAAGGTGGTCATCTAGCATACCGACCATTATCTAAACCTAGTCAATGGCTCGTCTCTAGTTGAGTCAAGTCTTATATCAGGAACCCCTTATCCGGCTGGTAGAACACCCGATAATTAGTAATCTCTTTTCTACTTCATATACTATTTTTGCTGTTTTCTATTACTTTTTGTCTGACCCGACCTACTTTTGTGGCATTTTAACTTGTATTTTTATTTCTTGTACAACAATGGCCGAAAAAAGGAACAACCCCATTTATGTTCCTGGCTAAAGCAAACGAAAAACATGTGGTGGCTCAAGCTCTTCCCGACCCCGGTTCACAACACCTTTGTCCTCTTCACCACTAAGGCAGCAAATCACAACACCGCCACCACCGCCCTCAAGGGCACCAAAAAGATCGGCCCATCGGATAGGTGCTGAGTCATCCAACCCCGTCCATGAGGAGTCAACCCCACCTAGACAAATAGACAGATCCAACATAAAGGCCCCGACTTCCCCCGTTCGATAAAAAATATCCCTACCGACACCCTGGGGGTCGAAGACCTCCTAGAGAACCTGCAGTCAACCATGAGTCATCAGATCCCAACCAACAACCATATTTCCAAAACATGGACAATCAAAGATGCAGTTTCCTTCGAAAATAACTCACCTGAGGAGGCCATCACTAAAGTCGCCACCTTCCTCCAAAAAGTAAAGAATCTTCAACTTGATCTCTCTACTTAACAATTTCTTCTTTGTATGTTAACCCGATCTGATCTTCTTGCAATGAACTACTTGATGGCCACAAACTTAGACGTGCTAACCAGCACGATGGCAAAAGGGGGATCAGGCCCAACAGTCGTAAAATGTGATGACTTGAAAGAAGCTGTAATTTGAGAAAAAGTTTGACACTGCCAAGACTGAGATTGAATCGGTCCGACAGGCCAATAATATCACAAAGAAGAAACGGGATGATGTCAAGACTGTTCCGGCCACCGATCCTATGAACTCAAAAAGCAGTTGGCCCAGACAACTCTTACCGAGGAGAAAATGAATAGGGCAAATATCAAGCTGGCATTGGTCAAATCTGAGTTGGCCATCGTGCAAGCTCAGACCGAGAAGCATATTGAGACGGCTCTAATTAATGCCCTCATTGAAGACCTAAAGTAGTCGGTGGACCTGATTGCTGAAAGGTTCTCAAGTCTTGACCTGAGTGAACTCTATCGGATCCTCAGGATCTCAAGGGGGGAGGATTCTTTC
The DNA here is from genome assembly GCA_019454045.1 of Zanthoxylum bungeanum. NCBI lineage: Eukaryota > Viridiplantae > Streptophyta > Magnoliopsida > Sapindales > Rutaceae > Zanthoxylum > Zanthoxylum bungeanum. The sequence goes on along the minus strand of SKCR01027892.1, from coordinate 2,316 downwards.
GAGGAGGTCCATGTGGAGGAGATCCCCGTGGAGGTGTCCTTAATGGCTCTCGATCCATCTTCGTTAACTGTCATGCCTCATCTTCCTAAAGACGCCCATTTACAAGCCTCGATCAACAATTGTTCTACTATAGCCTCTACTTCAACCTCTGATGCTCCAGCTCATGCTCCTGCCCTAACTGCCCTTGCTCCATCTCTAGATATGGTCAGCCCCTCCAATATTGTAAATGATGCCCCATAGTTGAAAATCCTGAGGGGGAAAACATTATAACTGACCACAGTGTATAAATAAATAAAAAAATTTATTTTGTTTACATGTAATATTTTGTACATTCTGAGTCACACACCGAGCAAAGTCCCAATCTAGGGCAATCACACTTCCGACACTTAGAAAAATTTCGAAGTTGTAATCTCAATTTTGATATTAACCTTGAACAAGTTAAAAAACCAATTTAATAACATGACTTACTGGGGACCATCTCTCATTTCTAACTGGCACTGAAGCCCGACCCTATCAATAACATAGTCTGATTTCCTTCCATTAATACAAAAAGGCAAGATGACTCGATCACACGAACGCACCAATACTTGAACAATTTTAGAGAGGGAAATACAATTCCACTATGGGCCATGATTACCCCAATCCATTCAAACTTCTTAAAACCAATCTTAGCCGAGGATGACTAGTACCTTAAGAAAATCTGATAGTAGAACCTCATTATCACCAAGGTCTCGGTTGCCCAAAACCACTTGACCTTATACAAGCCGACCAGGGCCGGCGCTAATAGGCCCTTAGCTAAAAAATCTCATGTTTTTTAATCTCATAATACCAGGGGGACGCAGCCCTCCCAACGCTGCTTACAAAATAATAAGGCTTCGAGAAGAAACTTCCAACCTGAGCCATTCAACCATAAAAATGCCTTGAAGGAAAACATCCAACCATAATTCATAATCACAGCAAGACCTCAAGGGAAAATCATCCAACACCGTGCCATCACCATAATAAGATCTCAGGAGAGATCCTCCGACCCGACCCATCTCATTCATAGAAGGCCTTGGGAGAAAAAATGGTGTTATACACTTACTACCTAAAAAATATAAAAACAACAGAGACAATGTCATGTTCTGTGTTGTCCAAAATAACAAAGGTCCCCGATGTGGAGTACCACCCAGTGCCTACTCAGACTGCAATTGCCATGTGGGCATTCATTCTCCATATGATATGCACCTCAGAAAGAGGGTGGCAAATGCAATAGGGGCATTATCCCTCGCCATGCTATGCTGACCCCAAGATTACAATTATTACGTTCTGGCCCGAGGTATGTTGTTAATTATGTGCCACTGGGGTGCACGTTTCCCGTGCTACACGTCGTACCTTTTGCTGGTGCTGAGGACATAAATCCACGGGGTTATGATTCCCACGTCGTGACATTTACTAATTGTGAAGGCCTCTGGATACTATGTTTCCTCACGCCGTGATTTACACCTTTGGCAATCGTTGAGCTTCCCGATCATAAGTATTTCACTAAAATATCAAACAAGTCTTTTTATTTAAAAAACAACAAGCGTGTGTGGGTGCAAGTTTTTATTTAAAATAACTAAGTTTTATTTGAATTATATGGAACTACTGCCCATTTCACAACTATACGTTGAACTTTTTAGAGTGGTTCTATTGATAATATTTTATCAGCATCTCGGCATTTCATGGCTTCTTGAGCCATATATCATCTAACTGCTCCAAAGAATAGGCACTAGGCCTGACGACCTCGATCACTCTGTAAGGTCTTTCATATTTTACCCCAAAAGAGCCTTTCTTTGGCTTTTTTGTATTTATGGTGACCCGTCTCAAGACTAAGTCCTTAAGATGAAATATTCATACCTCGACTCTCTTATTATAGAAACAAGTCATTCTCTGCTGGTAGACTACTACCCGAAGCGTCGACCTCTCTCGTCGTTCTTCCACCAAATCCAGATAATGCTTGATAAGATCGTCATTATGCTCTTTCTCAAAATATTGGACCCGATGGGTCATAATCTCGATCTCTGCTAGTATCAGTGTCTCACATCCATAAGCCAATGGAAATTAGGTCTCACATATGGAATCTTTGAAGGTTGTTTGATGTGCCCACAGGATCTCCGATAACTCTTCAACCAATAAACATTTTGTGATACCTTATCCTGGATTTGTTATTTATTTAAAATTTAACTCACCATTATCTTATATTTTTCCCTACCTTTTTGTTACCCACTAACACACTAACATGATAACCACCTCTAACTTCCTTTATTATATAAGTAAAACTAACCCTAAGTATTT